>SKCR01041540.1:0-59195 GCA_019454045.1 Zanthoxylum bungeanum
GCACAGACGGTATAGAACCGTCCGAGGAGAAGTACTCGAGAGAGGATGGTCACGAGGAATTTCCTCGACTCTTGGGTGAGAATGATCAGACTCGGCATAAAAGTTCCTACCTTGGGGGTCAATTCCATTTGTGCCTCCCTCTTCTATGAGATGTTCCATGCCTGGCCCTTCGCCCATACCATCCTCATCAGAAGGGAATTGGACCATCGGTTCTTTCGCAGGTCCTTCACTTACACTACCGCCCATAAGAGTTTCAGTTTCTGAGACCGGCGCCGTTTCACGCACCACAGAGGGCGAGGCTGAATCAATTTTTAAGGCCTACATCAAATCGTACAATATTAGTATCAGTATATCTCAAATCATTATAGAGAAGGCAAATTTCAGGCTCGTACCTTAGAACGACGGGCCAACGGTACGTCCGAATCAGAGCTTTGGTTGAAAGAGGGCTGCTTCATTTTGATGGACTTAGTCCTTTTTGGCTTAGAAGCCTCAGCAGCCTTATTCGACCCCGATGACTCAGAAGGTTTGGGGGACAAGGAGATAGAAGAATACACCTTGGGTGCAGGCAAGGAGAAAAATCGTTCACGGGCCGATGGCCAGAAACGATCAAAATAAGGGTGAACGGATGTACAAGAAGTAAAAGAAGCTACAGCAAAAGCGGCTAGTAAGGATCTAGTCTCCTCCAAAGAATCCTCGACCTCTGAGACCGAAAAGACCTTAAAGCGGTCTGATGATGCAGAATACGAATGGAAAAATGCAAGAGGCCATCCTTGGACGAGGCCGAACTGACGAGCCACAAAATTGGGCGAATATACTTCTACCCCGGCCTTACCATTGGCCCATGTTAAATTGTTATGAGCCAATTCACTGCCGCACAAAAATTTGCGCCATATACGAAGGGCCATCTCTTCCTTTTCAGAAAGGGGAGGATCAAGGGCGAATGACTGACTGTCGGATGCTGAAAAAGGAAAAAAGGAAGGGACACGGGAAATAGTATAAAAATAGTCAAAAGTGGCTCGAGGGGAAAGAGAAGATTGCCGAAGCTGGGCATAGTGAAGACCGGCACACGAGTAAGAGCGAGTCGACTCAATTGTGCCGAAGATAGGAAAATACGCTTTCAACCAAAGTTGGACAATCCATAAAGGGCCAGAAGCAATGGCTAAAGACCCGGAGCGAAGCTGTTTTTGGAGGATGGCCAATCCTCTGTACGTAGGAGCAAGGAAAAAGGAGGCCATATCTAGGCGACGGCCATTCGCAAGGTGAGAAGAGATGGAGAGATAACCCGCCTCGTGTTTCTGGCTGGGTGTGCAAATGATATACTTACACAGCCAATAATGAAGAAAAGTCGTTCGTTCCAACAAAGAAACTGACCCAGCCGTCTTCGAATAGGCACAAAGAAAAGAGGAGTACGATGACAAAGAAGAGGGGTCCATTTTAGGAGGAGGGAAGCGAAACGATGTAGAGGCCGATATGGTCGCTCCAAGGGGGGACAACCCAATTAGGGACCAACATTGCGAAGGGTGATGGTGAATGGCCCGACGGGAAAGATAAACACGTTATAATCAGATGACCAGAAAAGTAAATAGATAGGGAATAGGCTGCGATCAAAAGATGGCAGGTTCAAGGAAAGCTCGATAAGGGGAAGGAGGTGGTGCGTATCCAAGAAGGACCAGGTATCCTCATGCGATAGCATACGTTTATACCAGGCTTCAAAAGCGATGTCGGGTCTAGGCCAAGTCCGAATTGGGTGGGCATAAGAGAGGGCAGAAAGACTTAGCAGCTCAGAAAATGGAAGGCCGGAGGAAGCAGGAAATTGCTGAGCCAACGAGTTTGTCTCAATGGTTTCAGCATCTGTAAACATAGGACCGAGGGCGCATTGGGCGAATGCTTCATCCAAAGTATGAACACCAAAGACGCCCACAGAATCAGAGTCCAGCGCCGTCTGATAATCGGCAGAGGTCGAAGCATCAATTTTTGGGATTGAAGAGGAAGAAGCCATGAGGGATAAAGAGTTCAATATCACAGAGAAAGACAAAGCGGTAGAAGAAGTAAAGTTCGAAAACAAAGGGAGAGCGAAGCCTTATAGCCAAAAAAATGACAGGTGTCGTGATAAGAATTGCCAAAGAAGTAAAACGGCGGGAAAATAGAAAGGGACGAAATTTACCCTAAACAGGTGTCCGAAAACGATTCGCCGTGAGTAACGTGCTAGGGAAGGGGACATCGAAGCGACGCCAAAACGGCTCCTGAATAGGCCTCATGATGAAACGTGGAAGAAAGGGTCACACATTTATTGCAGATAAGATAGCTCTCAATGATCCTCCAAAGGGCGGCGCAACAAATTAGGACGAAAGGCACGTTCCCTCGCCCTACCTTCACAAATTCGGTCTCAATCCATTCGGCCAAACTCAAGGCCTTACCTTCGGCCTACAGAATCGGCCAATGACAGCTGTCGGCATTACACTCTACAAAGAGTATTGCCCAAGCCTCAGCCATTATTGATGCTGGTAATGGCGACAAAACTGATGTGACAGGATCATCAGGCCACATGCTCGTTTTGGGCAGAAACAGACCTTAGGCAGAGGACCTCCAACCGATCGTCTAACGCGTGGAAAGACCCTTCACGTGCCAACAGTACCCGTTTTAGAAACATGCACAACAGGACGAGGAAAGGGCAAATTGGAAAGCTGTTCACCATCTATTTAAAGACCGACCTACCTCACACCATCACAACCAAGTTCACCATAGCCAAGCAGAATCTTGAAAAAATGAAGAAAAGAAGATCGTGGAAAGTAATGAAATTTAGGCCACCAAAAGTGAAGGTCCCTATGGAATAAGGTGTGAAGTGGAATGTAAAAAGGGTCGCTAGCAGCCATCCACACTGAGTAAGATGTAAAATGGAATGTAAGGATGTGGATGGAATATGTCTGTTAGCGACAATTGTTCGAGAACCTCTGTGCGGAAGATACTGTATCCCCCAGGTGGTGAGTAGGTCACGCTCATTAGCAATGGCTTGCTTAAGCGTATCCACTCGGGGCATGCTGCTTACTTGGAGTACGGGTTCTCTGGACTAAGGAACCAGCCATACGATGGGCTGGTCTTTCGAAAGGCGAAAGGGAATTGATGTCCGATGAACCCTCAATTGGAGCTGTGACCTTCCCTGAAACGGGGGAAGCATTGACCGACAAAGATCGCCTCGATACCCTCCAGGATGATGGTTTTCCCCAGAAAGGAAGAACCAGATAGTTGGTCAGGCGGGAATGAAGAGCATCTACAGCAATAGTCGGGATTATCCAACTGAATTTACTACAGACCAGGAGTGAAGGAAGAATGAACCGCAAGAAAAGATGAAATTCACCTCGATCGTCCCTCTCAGTTCAATCGAGGTAAATTTGGGGGACAATTGTTGGCCGATAAAATCCCCGCAGGGCGAATTCGCCCTAGAACGAGAAGAGGTGCAAAGAAAAGAAGGGCGATGGAGCGAAGAACGATAAAAGGACTTGGGACGATCGAGCCAATGGTCAGGGCGAAAAGTACGATGCAGTTACCTTCCCTACCGAAGTAGTTAGGCAGTTGTTCCTCCACGATCAGGCAGTTAGGACACACAACCCAGTAGTTACAAGCATGATTCATAACTGCAAAGGAATGGTAGAACTGCCCAAGTCAGTTACCAAGCGGCACTATAAAAGCTCGCCTATCCCAAGAAAGAAAAGTGGAGAAAAAATGAAGACTCAATCGAGCATATTTTATCTTTTTATTTCTTAGCTTGTAACCTAAGACTGTAACTTGTGTGCTTGTGCCCCTTGGAGGCTTATTCAATTGATTC
Source organism: Zanthoxylum bungeanum (assembly GCA_019454045.1). Classification (NCBI taxonomy): domain Eukaryota; kingdom Viridiplantae; phylum Streptophyta; class Magnoliopsida; order Sapindales; family Rutaceae; genus Zanthoxylum; species Zanthoxylum bungeanum. The sequence goes on from SKCR01041540.1 coordinate 3,824, forward strand.
AATACACCCCTTGCTGGGATTTTGTCTCAGGAGGTTTGAACCTTACACGCTCTTTTTTCCTGCACGCGTAAAACCTGCGCAAACAGTAACTTTTCATAGTTTTATTATATATTCATAAGAAAAATAAAAAAAATTTTCATTTCTATTTTAGAAATTTCTTGTTCAACTTTTGTGGTATTTGTGTTCCTTTGTGCATGCTCTGATATGGGTTTTGACAATAAAGTTTGGTTTTTGCTCATTTAGATATCAATAGATAATTGCATTTTCTGAGTTCTTTGTGTGACCCTCACTCTCTCAAACCGACTTTGCCTTTTTTTTTATAGGTTCTTTTGCTTTAATCTTATTTGGGTTGTTAGCAAGTTTCATTTTTTTTTGGGTTTATGTTGATTTAGTCATATTATTATCCTTAACACATAAACATCTCTCTCTTTTCACTTGTTCTCTTTAATTGTAATAACTTGGATGAAATTTGAATGGAAATTTCTATTAATTTTATCCTAATGAAATTTGACATATTTGATTATTTTATGTTTCACAAGATTCTCTAATTATAAAGCCTTCAAAGAAATCTACATTGTTGTTACGGTTGATAGCTATTCATGCTACCACTTTGGCCAAGGTCACTGGCAAGAGTCAAGAAGCTTTATGACAAGCTGGAAACATTGTAGAACAGGTAAAAAAAAAATACAAGTTTCAATGATTTTACCTTCTCTAAGTTTCAATTTTTTAATTTTTGGCAAAATTCTTTATTTTCCCATATGGATATTGCTGATTTTAACTTTCCCCCAAAAAAATTGCAGACAGTGGTTCAAATTAGGGTCGTATTTTCATTTGTTCGTGAATATAAAGCATTACAAGCCTATTCATCAGCATTGAAGGTTGCTCAAAGGCTTGGTTACAAGAGTGGATTTGCAAAAGGGATGGCTTTGGGCGCAACTTACTTTGTTGTGTTCTGTTGTTATGCTCTTCTTCTCTGGTATGGTGGTTATCTTGTTAGACATCACTTTACCAATGGAGGGCTAGCCATAGCCACCGTGTTCGTAGTCATGATCGGTGGATTGTGAGTCGTACTCTTAATCTCTCGTTCAAACATGCTTTACACTTTCATTTCTCCATATGAGTTTTATTTGCTTAAAATCCCTTTTATTTGCAGGGCTTTGGCACAAGCAGTTCCAAGCATGTCCTTATTTGCAAAAGAAAAAGTTGCAGCGGTAAAAATTTACCGCGTAGTTGACCATAAGCCTAGTATTGATAGAAATAGTGAAACTGGTTTGGAGTTGGACTTAGTTTCTGGACTCGTAGAACTGAAAAATGTTGATTTCTCATATCCTTCAAGGCCAGAAGTTCATATCCTTAACAAATTTTCCCTTAATGTACCTGTCAGAAAGACCATTGCTCTGGTTGGCAGTAGTGGCTCCGGTAAAAGCACAATGGTTTCGGTAAAAGCATAGTGGTTTCCCTCATTGAGAGATTCCATGATCCTACCTCAGGTAAAAAATTAGCTAAATCAAGTTGTTATCACTGCTAAGTTCTTCAATTAGAATGTGTTATTGCAGTTAATTTAGTTATGGGAAGCAAATTTATGAAATTTGTATAGGACAAGTGCTACTGGATCCGAATGACATAAAGTCACTGAAGCTGAGATGGTTGAGGCAGCAAATAAGACTTGTGAGTCAAGAGAACATACTGTTGGGTAGGCCAGATGCTAATCAAACTGAGATTGAAGAAGCTGCCAGAGTTGTCAACGCTCATTCATTCATTCATTATCAAGCTTCTAGATGGCTTCGACACTCAAGTTAGTTAATGATATTATATTTTAGCTTGAGATCATAATAACAAATTCACACTAAAACTTCTTACCTCATTTACCATTTAAAAAAAAACATACTTTCAAGTAGCATCAATTGGGTTATTGTCCTTTTGGCAGCCAAAAAGCATTAAGAAAAATAAATAAATTTGAAAATGGCAGGTGGGGGAGAAAGGAGTGCAGCTATCGGGAGGGCAGAAGCAGAGGATTGATATAGCCAAGGCAATGCTGGAAAAACCCGGCAATTCTGCGTCTAGATGAGGCAACTAGTGCATTGGACTCGGAATCAGAAAAGCTGGTGCTGGAAGCTCTTGACCATTTTATGATTGGGAGGACAACTCTTGTATTGCCTATCGCCTTTCCACTATTCGCAAGGCTGATCTTGTAGCTGTGTTACAACAGGGAAGTGTCTCTGAAATTGGGACTCGTGATGAACTTATTACCAAGGGAGAAAATGGTGTCTATGCCAAGCTCATAAGAATGTAAGAAGCAGCTAATGAAACTGCTCTCAACAATGCACTCTTTATGTTGCATTTGCGTTAGTTGTATGTTGCATTTTCTGTGCATAAAAAACTCTATAATATAGCTGAAAATTTTGAATGCATTTACTGAAAATTATGAATGCATTCTGTTTATGCCTTATGCAGTATAAAATATTCTTGATTGTTTCATATTGATTACATCTTGATTACATCCAAAATATTGATACATTACAGAAAATGCATACCTTTATGTAATAAATCAGTCCATTGTCTTTCAAATTCATCTATGGATAACATATTGAACATGAATGAGCTAAATTTTTTGGTGAATTGAACATGTAAGAAATCTCTCTTCATGCTCATTAACTTCCAACAATAACATTAAGAGAATTCTACTTCATGCTCATTAACTTTAGTAATTATCCGAAAGATTACTAATTATAACCAAATTTAATACTGTAGATAAATAAATAAGTAAATAATTAATAATTTTTCAAAATTTATCATATTTCTTTTTTTTTTCAATTTTTCGGTTATTTCGGTCAGTTGCGGATATCAACATTAACATATGTAATTAATGAAAATCATAAGTAGATATCAATATTAACATATGTTCATTAACTTCAGTAATTATCCGAAAGACTATAATTAAAAAATTCTCATCTTATGTAATTAATAAAAAGTCATTTTCATCTTCTGCCTTCTGCCACTGCAAATCTCCTCTCCCAATTTAATTTCTCTCCCAATTTCTTCTCTGATTTTGTTAGTTGGAAGTTTGGAAGTTGGAAATTTGTAAGTTTGGCTGTTTGCTTTCTAAGTTGAAGTAATATTATCTAGACTTTGTAGTTTGTAGTTGGAACTTTTGTTCACGGAATGACTGAATTGACTGATTGAATTTGAGAAATGTATTAGTATTTTTTAGTTTTATTCATTGAACTTTTATTTTACTAATTACAAACTACAAAAATATGGAATAAAACTGTCAAACACACTAACACATAACAAAATCAGTGAAACAAAAGTAATGAAAAACGTATGCGCCCTAACATAACATAAAAGGTGTTTTAGATAAATTAATAACCCAACAAAAATATAGAAAAAAAGCCACTCAATATTTGTGCGCCCCAGCTCCCTAGCATAATGTTTTTGCGCCCTAGCATAACGTAAGGGGTGAAAAAATAAATTTCGATGCTATGCTGATGTATAAATTTAGTAATTTTCAACATTTTGATGAAAGGTGCTGATGGATTTACTTACTGATGAAATCAGAACCACCGTTCTTCCTGTTGAAACCAGAACCACCGAGCTTCCTGTTGAAACCAGAACCAATGAACAAGTTGATGAAAGCTACTGATGGAATTTACTTACGGCTGATGGAACCACCGAACTTGCTCTTGCAACCAGAAACACTGAACAAACTGGTGAAACAAGGCACTGAACAAGCCGCACGTAGGTCCCTCAAAGGTAGAATGAATTTGCTTACTTGGGGTGGTTGGTGAAGAATAACTCATTCATGAAGCACAGCCACGAAAGTGGACTTCAAATAACTCTTCACTGCAAATTTCATTTTCCATTAATGAAGTAAGTTGAAAAGAATATGAGGCACATGCTATGGATTTGGGCCTAATTTCCTTTTTGAGCAGCCCATCTTAAGCCCATCTCACAAATGTATGAGTAAATGGTCATTAAATTAAGTAAATTAAAAAATTTAAGGCAACAAATATAATTTAAAAAAATTATCATCTTCTGTAATTAAAAAAAATCAACATTTCATACTAATTACCTTTCATATGAAATAATAATTATTTATAGAAAAAATTTATAAATTTTCCTCCATGCTCATTAACTTTAGTTAATATCAGAAATATTATTTTTTCAATTGTAATTAGCCATAATTACTGGAATCTTAATTGAAAAATACCAATAACTGATAAAAGAAAATAATAAAACGAATCATACACAAAAAACTAATAAAAATTAATTTTCATACTAAATACCTTTCATATGAGGGATATGAAATAAAAATTATTATTAAAAATTATTGTAATAAAAATTAATTTTCATACTCATTCATGAAGCACAGCCACGAACGTGGACTTCAAATAACTCTTCACTGCAAATTTCATTTTCCATTAATGAAGTAAGTTGAAAAGAATAGGAGGCACATGCTATGGATTTGGGCCTAATTTCCTTTTTGAGCAGCCCATCTTAAGCCCATCTCACAAATGTATGAGTAAATGGTCATTAAATTAAGTAAATTAAAAAATTTAAGGCAACAAATATAATTTAAAAAAATTATCATCTTCTGTAATTAATAAAAAATCATTTTCATACTAATTACCTTTCATATGAAATAATAATTATTTATAGAAAAAATTTATAAATTGTCCTCCATGCTCATTAACTTTAGTTAATATCAGAAATATTATTTTTTCAATGGTAATTAGCCATAATTACTGGAATCGTAATTGAAAAATACCAATAACTGATAAAAGAAAATAATAAAACGAATCATACACAAAAAACTAATAAAAATTAATTTTCATACTAAATACCTTTCATATGAGGGATATGAAATAAAAATTATTGTATAAAAAAAATTATAACAAATTCTCCTCCATGCTCATTAACTTTAGTCAATATCCGAATTACTATTAATTATAACTGAATTTAATATTTACTATAATAAATAAGTAGAAAATTGATTAATTTAATATGGAGTCGATTTTTTCCAACTCATATGCATGCTCATTAACATATATAATTAATGAAAATTTATTAAAAATACCTCACCAAAATATCGAAAATATTATTTTTTATACGAACCATTAGCCATAATTACTCGAATCGTAACTGAAAAATAATTGGTCAAAGAAAATAATAAAACGATTCAGTAACGAATAAACGTATTCATGATGTTAAATTCGTATTCCATAACTGTAATAAACACTTTCAACCGAATCGACCCATTGATTAAACGAATACATTGTTTGAAACTCACATTCGCTTTAAAGTGAATTGAATCGAATAAATAAACGAAATCCTTACCAAAAATTGCCACCCCTAGTCGTAATGAATAAAAATTGTAAGCGAAAACAATAAGTATAAAACTCGTATACATGCTAAATTAACATATGTAATTAACGAAAAATATAAATAGATATCACTATTAATAATCTGTGCTCATTATTTGTGATGTTTCATCTTTTTATATTAACTTATAATCATTAAACACGAAATCGAGATCGAATCGAAATAATAAACATGATATTGAATAATTTGTAATTGTTAGATATAACCAATACATGCAACTTCACACCATCAATATGCAATTTAACCATTAAGATGCAACTTTCAACCATAAAAGATGCAACAAATATTTTAAGCTTGAAAAACAAAAAATTAAATAATGACCATTACAAACGCAACTTTTAACAATTAAAGAAAAAACCACTCAATATTTGTGCTAGGGCGCATAAATATGACCATTGAATATGCAACGTATACCAATAAACTTGAAACTTTCACCAATAAATATGCAATATTTCGAAGATGAAACCGTTAACAATAAACATGCAACATGAGACCATTGGACTTGAAATTTTAGCAATAACATGCAATTGCATCTGTCTCGAAAATCGCACATGTAACTATGACCATTGAATATGCAACGTATACCATTAAACTTGCCACTTTCATCAATAAATATGCAATATTTCGAAGATGAAACCGGTAGCAATAAACATGCAAAATGAAACCATTGGAGTTGAAATTTTAGCAATAATATGCAATTGCATCTGCCTCGAAATTCACACCTGTAACTATGACCATTGAATATGCAACGTATACCATTCAACTTGCAACTTTCACCAATAAATATGCAATATTTCGAAGATGAAACCGTTAGCAATAAACATGCAACATGAGACCATTGGACTTGAAATTTTAGCAATAACATGCAATTGCATCTGCCTCGAAAATCGCACATGTAACTATGACCATTGAATATGCAACATATACCATTAAACTTGCCACTTTCACCAATAAATATGTAATATTTCGAAGATGAAACCTTTAACAATAAACATGCAACATAAGGCCATTGGACTTGAAATTTTAACAATAACATGCAATTGCATCTGCCTCGAAATTCGCACATGTAACTATGACCATTGAATATGCAACGTATACCATTAAACTTGCAACTTTTACCAATAAATATGCAATATTTCGAAGATGAAACTGTTAGCAATAAACATGCAACATGACACCATTGGACTTGAAATTTTAGCAATAACATGCAATTGCATCTGCCTCGAAATTCGCACATGTAACTTTGACCATTGAATATGCAACTTCTACCATTAAACTTGCAACTTTCACCAATAAATATGCAATATTTCGAAGATGAAACCGTTAGCAATAAACATGCAAAATGAAACCATTGGACTTGAAATTTTAGCAATAACATGCAATTGCATCTGCCTCGAAAATCGCACATGTAACTATGACCATTGAATATGCAACGTATACCATTCAACTTGCAACTTTCACCAATAAATATGCAATATTTCGAAGATGAAACCGTTAGCAATAAACATGCAACATGAGACCATTGGACATGAAATTTTAGCAATAACATGCAACTGCATCTGCCTCGAAAATCACACATGTAACTATGACCATTGAATATGCAACGTATACCATTAAACTTGCAATTTTCACCAATAAATATGCAATATTTCGGAGATGAAACCGTTAGCAATAAACATGCAAAATGAAACCATTGGACTTGAAATTTTAGCAATAACATGCAATTACATCTGCCTCGAAATTCGCACTTGTAACTATGACCATTGAATATGCAACTTCTACCATTAAACTTGTAACTTTCACCAATAATTATGCAATATTTCGAAGATGAAACCGTTAGCAATAAACATGCAAAATGAAACCATTGGTCTTGAAATTTTAGCAATAACATGCAATTGCATCTGCCTCGAAATTGTACATGTAACTTTGACCATTGAATATGCAACTTCTATCATTAAACTTGCAACTTTCATCAATTAATATGCAATAATTTTTTATATTATTTTATTTTTATCAAAATTTTATAAAAATAAATTTTTTATATTATTTTATTTTTTTCAATATTTTATAAAAATAAATTTTTATAAACTTACAATAAATTTTTTATCTAATTTTATTTTATTAATATTTTATAATTTTTTTAATAAAATTTTTTTTAAAATTTTTTTTTTGGGTAACTGGTTGCAATCGGTTGTTGCAACCAGTTACTCTTTTTTTTTTTTATGCTAACAACCCTTGGGTAATACCCAAGGGTTGTTAGCAACACCCTTATAAGAGAGGTTGTACATTTTAATAAAGATGATGGTTCTCTTTTTATTTTTATCTCTCATTCATTTTATTAAAAATGAGATCTAAGTTATAATAAGGTTTTAAAAAACAAATACAAAGAAATTGGACAAATATTTTTAACCAAGTGGTTATGATCATGGTAGCACATGCCTTAGAGATATGGTTAAGCTAAATAGCAAAACACTACAAAAATATGATTTTTTAACGTCGTCAAACTTCGACATTAAAAAAGATTGTTTGCGTAATTTTATGCCTAAAGACAGAACATCGTGTAAGGTTTAAACCTCCTGAGACAAAGTCCCAGCAATGGTGTTTGATTAAGTGAATAAGCCTACAAGGGGCGCAAGCACACAAGTTACTGTCCTAAGGATTGTGAAACTAAGAAATGAAAAATAAAAATATGCTCGTTTGAGTTTTCATTTTTTTCGGGGGTTCTCATCTTCGCATGAGTGAGCCTTTTATAGTGAAACTTGTAAACCGCTCAGGCGGTTTCGGCTCATAACTTCCTTGCAACTACTGGGTCATGCCTGTAACCGTTGAGTTGTGTTGGACAATTATGATCCATAGCGTCACTATTTGTACAGATCATGGTATTGTTGTATAAATTAACTATGTGACAAAGGAGATTGCTCTCTTATCATTTGTGATTAGATCACCAAGTGTATAAATGATAGGAGGTCCATATGATTAGTTCCTGGATTGAGAATGATATGGGACAGTATCAGTCCACGAAGGATAAATCATTAAATATCCCTAGTCAGAGTATTATCGAGATTGGACATCGATAATGCGTAAAAGACTAGTATTACAGTTGTGCGCGTTGTGAGGGTATAACGATATAGTTCTCATATATTTGGGTATAGGATACTCATGCAAGTGTGATAGGAGGTTGTGTTTTACCGATGGTACGGGAAACAGCTTCGCTCAGGATAGACCCCCTCGGAATTCCATTGGTAGTATGACCATGTGTCTATGGAAGTCCGAAATCAGGGTAGGTGTATTTGGTCTTAACTGAGACTTGGACCGCTAATACTTGCGACAATCAATATACTTTGGTTTTGGTCGTCCAGGGCTTTAACAGGTTCTGTGTACGCCTCTGCTGGGTATATTGAGAATCGTAGTGTGTTGGGTGTGATGTCAAGACGGAAGTATCACTCCAGTCATAGTGGAGATGATGGTCACGTAGGATACGGTACTGGTTCTCTTATGTACTGCAGTCATCGGGATAAAATGACAAGGTCATGTTTATCCGATTATAGAGACTAGTTACCAGACATCTAACATGTGTTTCGTACGGGGCAGACACAATTCCAGCCCCAGGCCTAGCACGTGACATCCGATACTAGATCGAAATACACAATACTACGTATACTACGCCTGATAGATCACTATATTCCTGTAAGGATATTTCTGGAGAATTGGGTAGGCATGGCGCTTTGCTAGAAGCCAACCTTGTCTTGTAAATCGATAAAACGTAGTACTTGGTACTTACGTGTTCAGATAGTCCGACGACCGAATTAACTGCCAACATATCCGGGGATCTCATGGGTTGCTTCCCGAAGATTCACCGATGACGTATGACTCGCACTTTACTAATCTGGGATTAATTAGTAGAGAGAAAATTAATATAGGATTAATTACGGAGATATTTTATCATTTAAAGAGAGATAACGATTAATTTGGAATTAATCGATAAAATAATATATTCGATATATTATACGAAATTGGATTTCGACGCGGAATTGAAATTGGATTTTAATTCGGGCGAACGAGTTAATTTAGAATTAATTCGTTAGCGATGTGAATAGTGATTTCGCTAGGCATAATCATTTAATTACGTCGCAACAGAAAATTCGTTAATTTGGAATTAGCGAACCCGAGCCCAGGAGTGTTTGCGAGCGCATTCGTATTTCGAATTCGAGTGCGACACGCAAGTCACATCAAGCGTCAAATCGCTAGTCACATCAAGCGTCAAATCACATGTCACTTTGAGTGATGTGACAATTTGATTGATTGATTGATGGTGGTAGTTGGAAGGCATTAATTGTCTTTTGCCTTTTGAGTTTTTGAAATTCAAAAATGGTAAATGATTAATTGATTTTGGAAATTAAAAACCTAATACATATTTTTATTCTCTCTCTCTCATGGCTCACGGTTTAAGGAGCCAAAAATGCTCTCTCTCTCTCTCTCACGGTCTTGGACCATTTCCCTCTCAAATTTTCCGGTTCTGCCGAGAGAATAAGGAAGATGGAGATGGCGATTTTAGTGGTAAAAAATCACCAAGAGCTAGCACTCAAAAGAGGAAATACATAGGTGATAGGGAATCGAACACATGAGCATGGAATCACCACTTGGAGCTTGGACCTTTGAAGACATCCATGGCCGATTCTTGGGGGAGCACAACAGCCCACTACCGTGCAGTCCACATGCTGAGCAGCCCACTGCCGAGACCATCAATGGATGAGAGCTTGAAGTGTTCTTCGTCGCATCTCAACCGATCGTTGTAAGTATGTTTCCGCTATATTTCTTCGTGTATTCACATGTGTTTCTTGCTTGATAATTGATCCTTAAGACCTTAGAGAATTCCAACAATGGTATCAGAGCCAATATTGAGCATGAAAATGATTTTGGGTTAAAATTGGGTAAAATGTGTTTGAGCATGATTTGATGAAATTGGATGATTAAGTATGCTAAATGATGTTGAATTGAAGTTGTGCATGATCTATTTCATAAAATTTGATTGGATCAATTTTTCCCCAGTTTTTTAGGCTTGGCCGAAAATATAAAGTGCCCTAATATCTTGGTATTTGTTTTTTGATCATTGGATGACTTAAAACAATTGGATAAAGTTGATTTGAGATTCAATTGGATTGAATTTTGAATTGGACAAAGTTTCCCTAAATTAGTGGGCTTGGCCGAAACTAATGAATTATAAAAGTCATGGTGATTTTTTGATTTTGATTCATTGGATGAGTTGAAATCATTTGGGTAATGTTAAATTGGATTTAATTGAATTGAATTCGAATCGGATATAAAAATACCCAAAATACCGAGACTACAATATCATGAATGGGTTTGATTTTTGATAAAATGTGTTGGACATGTTTTGTTGTTAATAAGCATGATTAATTAGGCTAATTGGTGTTTTGGAAATATTGATTTGGGTAATCAATTATGGAATACACTTTGGTTAATTAGATTATAAAATTTGGAATTTGGTAATTTAATTAATTGGGCTTAAATTGGAATTAGGCTTGAAAGGTTGTAATTGGGCTTATTGGGCTTGGTTGTACCAAGTTAGGTTTAGGCTAAATTGGTTGGATCCAATTGGGCCCAAAACCGCATCCATAAAGTCCAAACATTGGATGGTCATTAATTATCAGATTAATTAATTGGATTAGATTGATTGATAACATGCTTGTGTGAATACATGGTTATGATGCATGAATAATGTATATCGGATGGATATTAGAAGGGTGGGGCAATTTTAGAAATTATTGTAATAAATTTTGTATTTATTAATTGGACCTGCGTGTCCAGCCTATTACCTCATTTCTCATTGTATTTCTCTTCTCACCTATTCCCCTCAATGTAAATGAGGTTTCTTTATAAGTGTTGTGTAACGGGTAGAAGTAAATACTTGTGCTAGCGAGAGAGAGGAAAATGAGAGATTTGATATAGGATCAATATGTTAAGTATTCATCTGCATATCATTATTATTTTATTTATACGCACTTTATTATGTGTTTAGAATGCATGTATAAGGGTGTATGATGATGAGAACTTAACAAAGATAATAAATTGGTTGCCAATTTGCACGTGAAAAACCCTCAAATAATATTAAGCGTTTTTCCTTCCATTGAGTGATTCTTACTCAAGATCCAAGACTGGCATTGGCTTGTTGGCCAAAGTCAAGGCCTTTGTCTGTCGAGGATGTGTTTGAATCACGAGAGCTTTGTTCCATATTGGTGTCTTGTCCAAGTTGTGGTTTGTTGGCCAAAGTCAAGACCACTTCTTATCCATCGACATTGATTACGAAGGTTTCCATGGTCAATGGGTTCCGCTTGATTGGGATAACTAAGTTTGTTGTGCCGAAGCCAAGGCTTAGTTGATTCAGAGAAAAAAGGTTAGGCAATATATTGGATATATTGGCATATATAAGATATATGTTTCGGACTTGGATGTCCCCTACTCGATCTAGGAATTGGATTGGATCTAATTGATCTTAGAGATCTACCTAGTTAATTATCATACAATTTGTTGGCCAAAATCAAGATTGTGTGATATTTAACGGGATCCTAGCCCACTAGGAAACACGGTTTCCCGAGTACTCGACAGAGGGTTAGAGGCTCGCCGAAAAATAGTGGGAGGCAAGAATTGAATTTGCAATATTCGTTTAATTACTTGCCATACACGCTCATTACAAATATCATTCGTCAAATAAATTAATTATTAGTTGGACTAATATTTAATCGCTGTTTTAATAAACAGTTGGACTGTATTCAAACAAATCATTTATAGTTAATTATATAATTGGATTATAATAATCATTATAATGAATAGTACCGAATATCATTGATTAAATAGTTGGACTATTAGAATCAAGATAGAATTGAAAGATTGGCATTTAAAACATAATCATAGGGAAAATGTATTTAAATGGTTTAATTTTAAAATTGGGAATAAAATTTCAGGATAGTCCTGGAAAATAATAAGTTACTTTATTTGATAAAATAACATATTATGCCTAAGCCCGGAGTTAAGCAAATAGTAGAGCATGATCTTTGGAAGATTCATGTAATGATAACTTTAGTGCTTAATCCATTAAGCTTGCCATTAGACTCCTTAATTTCTTAATCAGAACTAAGGATTAGATCCTTAAAGTATGATAATGAAATTGAAGGATCTTCATAAATCTGTACTTAGATTTTAGAAGTACTAAATTGCAATACATAACTCTTGTAGAGTTAATGGCTATTCTCAAGGAGACAAAGCCAAACTTTGCAATAAGGCAAGTAGCGCAAGGCGCACCTACTTCGATATTCTAGTCAGCCGAGGCTAGGCCAAAGGCTTCTGGAATGTTGAAAAAGGGCAAAGGCAAAATCATTATAATCTTCTGGGAAGATAAAAGACATATCCCAAAATGTCTGCCTAAATGTGGCAAACGGGATCGCGGAAGCGTGACTGCCGTTTGGACAAAGCAGACATGAAGGAATTAAAGACGGTGCAAGGCTCCGGCTTTGAATATGTTTGTCATAAATATGTTCACTACTAGTATTGAAATTGGATTTTAAATACTTAGTGTGGTACATAAATATGTATTGATGTTCAGATTCTGCTATGAGCAGGATACTGACTTCAATCGAGATTAATCTGTGAATCAGAAACGGGACGAAAGTCGCTGTTTTAACCGTAGATACCTAAGTTTAGGAACTACCCTCGGGTATGTACCTAAATTAGGAAACTATTATAATGTAACTAGTTTGACTAGAAACATTATCTCTATATCAGTGTTTAATCCGTTGCGGATATACCTTTATATTCTAGAACACTAAGTGTTTCATTATATAAAGATGATATTGAGATAAACACATTAGATGTGAATAACATAATTTATATTTTGAATATAAATAAATCTAAAACGTACAACATGACAAACAAATAGCTCGAACTGATTTGATAAGAAGAAACTAATTTGTGGCATTGTTGTCTGGGACACAATTAAACAAGACTCGTATATCCACACTTTCGAAGAGTGGGTACTAGGACTAATTTGATTCTAATCAAATAAAGTCTACGAATCTAGTTTATTGGGCAAAGTGCCTAAAACACTATTTACTTGGTAAAAGTGCAAACGCCACCGATCTGTTAGCCCTAGTTCATAGTGAAGCAAGTAGGCCCATGTCTAGCTAGGCTAGAGGTGGATATGAATATTTCGTGACCTTTACGGATGTGGCATCGCGTTATGGTTATGTGTTTCTTCTGAAACACAAATCGTAAACTTTTACAGTTTCGACATGAAATAGACAAACAGATCGGTTAAAGTATTAAACCGTCACGGTAAGACCGTAATGGAAAATACTTAAGCAATAAGTTTCTAATATACTTGAAAGAGTATAGTATTCTTTCAATGAGGACTCCTCCCGGAACACGTCAAATTGACGGTGTGTCCGAACAAAGTAACCAAATTTTGTTGGACATGATAAGGTTAATCATGAGTCGCTCTGAGCTACCATTTCCTTCAAACGATACGCATTAACAGTGCATAACTTATTTTGAATAAGGTTCCATTAAAATCATTTTGACAGATATCATATTAGATATTAACAGGAAAGAAACCGGGTTTCTCATTCCTGAATATTTGGGTATGCTAGGCAAATGTTAGGATGATACAAAGCTAAAACCCAAATTGGATAAGTGCCAATTGTAGGTTATCCTAGGGATACCAAAGTATAGTACTTATACAACTCACTAGAGAACAATTTAATTGTTGCTCACCATGCGGTTTTCCTAAGAGGAATACTGATATGCAGTGGTAAGTGGGAGGATAGTGAAACTTGATGAAAATCGTAGTAATACTATTCCTGGCACCTATTCCTTAATGGAACATAAATAGTTCATCAATGATGAAATTATACCATTAAACTTCGAATACACAAGAACCACGTATGTCGGAGAGAGTCAGAAAACAACCTGGGGTATGGGTTTCTGATCTCACCTCGTTAAGATATCAATCTTATTGAGGAATACAAACTGACTATGTATGAGGAAGTAATACAAGGTATCGACTCCCTATTATGGAAAATTTCCATGAATCCGAAATGGATTCCATGTAAACCAACTATGTTTAGACACTAGTTGTTGTATCGCAAGGCATTGTGCCTATTGGTACTTATAAGTCTTCAAGGAAGACATACATGGATGGCAACATACCAACGTACTAAGCTACGCTTGTAGCGAAAAGGTATCGTTATCAACATTATGTCGATTACGATGAAACATTTTACCTGTTGCCACGGTAAATCCATTTGGATAATGCTTGCTGATGCTGCATGTTTCATTTATGAAATATGGAAGCTGAATGCCAAAATTGCTTTCCTGAAAAGGAAACCTTTTGGAGGATATTTACAACATCCTGACGGTTTTGTCGTACCAAAACTAGGTTTGCAGGTTAATCGATCCATGTTTGGATTGAAGCAAGCATTAGGTTCTTGGAATTATCGTTTTGATGTAATCATAATGGTTTATGATTTAATTCAAAACGAAAATGATTCTTGTGTATATAAGGAGGTTAGTGGGTGCGCACTGACAGTGGTTGTCCTATAAAATAATGATAATATGTCATTTCTTAGAAATGATTTTCCCATAATAATCGGTGAAAGCTAGGCTTTCGAGAAAACTCTCTGAGAACTCGTACATTGAAAAATGTACGTGACCTGGTGTCTCATACGCTTTGAGCATATGGAGTCACAAACAGGCCAATCCAAGTGATAGTCCACTGGATTGATATTAAGAACATCCATTAGATTCTTAGAGAACTAAGGATGCTGTCTTATACTATGGAGATGGAGAACTTGAAGTAACTGGGATCACTGTAGCAAGTTTCCTAACCGATATAACGACTACAAGTCGCAAAAGGTACTATAAAGTTTGAATAACGGAACAGTGAGCTGGAAATCTTCCAAGCAAGATACTGTTACCGAATAAACAACAAATTCGGGTTATTGCTACAGCTGAGCCAGCAATAGAAGCCTTCTGGGTCAATACTAAATCTAATTAGATTAGATATAGTTCTATTAGCAGCTGAGCTAGGCTTCAGCGCAGGCTAAAGAATTAATGGTCTCATCAACGATCCATATATATACTTCGATATTCATCTGATTCGTTCGGATCATACATCGTGGCAATGTGTGTTGGTTTCTATTAAGGTCCCAAGATCAATAATAAGCATGAATCAAGTGCGAATACATATCGAAGAAGTTGCGGAATACTCACATCGATCATTTGAGCGAAGCAGAGGCAACACAAACGAAATTCTGCCCTCTGTTCACTGGTTCGGCAGTGGCAGTGAAGTCCTCACTGGTTTGGCCTCCATTTGGTCCTTCGTCAAGCTCCAAGCTTCGTCGAATGGTTCCCAGCTCATGGGTGGACTTCCATATCACCTTTGCATGTCTCGTAAGTGTGCTAGCACTTGTGATTTTGCCACAAAATCACACTCTTGCTTCCCTTACTGCTCACATTTTTTAGAGAAACCAGTAAGATGTTTGGAGCCCCTTCGGCGTGAAGAGAAAGAGAAAATGAGGAAGATAGGAGAATGTGTTGGTTTGTGAAATTTGTGTATCTTATACACTAATATTAATTTCACATTCATTTCATTTGCATTTGCCTTTCAAAAAGTCAAATAATGATGGCACCAACCACTTCCATCACTCAATCCATCAAGTTGTCAAGTCACATCACTCAAAGTGACTTGTGATTTGACGCTTGATGCGACTAGCGATTTGATGCTTGATTTGACTTGCGTGCCGCACTCGAATTCGAAATGCGAATGCACTCACAAATAATCTCGGGCTCGGGTTCGCTAATTCCAAATTAACGAATTTTCCGTTGCGTCGTAATTAAATGATTACGCCTAGCGAAATCACTATTCACGTCACTAATGAATTAATTCTAAATTAATTCGTTCGCCCGAATTAAAATCTAATTTTAATTCTACGTCGAAATCCAATTTCGTTTAATATATCAAATATATTAATTAATCGATTAATTCCAAATTAATCGTTATCTCTCTTTAATGGATATTTTATCCCAGATAAAATACTCCTCAATTAATCCCAGATTAATTTTCTCTCTCATCTTATTAATCCCAGATTAATTTAGAGTGCGAGTTATACGTCATCGGTGAATCTTTGGGAAGCGACCCATGAGATCCCCGGATATGTTGGTAGTAAATTCGGTCGTCGGACTATCCGAAAACGTAAGTACCTCGTACTACGTTTATACCGAATTACAAGACAAGGTTGGCCTATAGCGAAGCGCCATGCCTACCCCAATTCTCCGGAAATATCCTTACAGGAATAAAGGATCTATATCAAGCGTAGTATACTGTAGTATTGCGTATTTCTATCCAGTATCGGATGATCACGTCCTAGGCCTGGGGCTGGAATTGTGTCTACCCCGTATGAAGCACATGTCAGATGTCTGGTAACTAGTCTCTATAATCGGATAAACATGACCTTTTCATTTTATCCTGATAGCTGCAACATTTAAGAGAACCAGTCCCGTATCCTACGTGGCCATCATCTCCATATGACTGGAGTGAAACTTCCATCTTGACATCACACCCAACACACTACGATTCTCAATATACCCAGCATTGGCGTACACAAAACATGTTCAAGCCCTGGACGACTGCAACCAAAGTATATTGATTGTCGCAAGTATTAGCGGTGCAAGTCTCAGGTTAAGACCAAATACACCTACCCTGATTTCGGACTTCCATAGACACATAGTCATACTACCAATGGAATTCCGAGGGGGTCTATCCAGAGCGAAGCTGTTTCCTGTACCATCGGTAAAACACAACCTCCTATTACACTTGCATGAGTATCATATACCCAAATATATGAGAACTATGTCGTTGTGCCCTCACAATGCGCACAAGTATAATACTAGTCTTTTACGCATTTATCGATGTCCAATCTCAATAATACTCTGACTAGGGATATTTAATGATTTATCCTTCGTGGACTGATACTGTCTCATATCATTCTCCGTTCAGGAACAAATCATAGAGACCTTTCATCATTTATACATCTAGGTGATCTAATCACAAATGATAAGAGTGCAATCTCATTTGTCACATAGTTAATTTGTACAACAACACTATGATCTGTACAAATAGTGACGCTATGGGTCATAATTGTCCAACAATCTCCCACTTGCCCTATAGCCAGTCACTCGAGTGTTTGACACCCGAACTATGTACGGTTGGCTCAAACTACTGAGAAAAGGCTTTCGTCAGCGGATTTGCATGATTATCATCTGATGCGATTTATTCGATCATCACATCGCCACGATGTATGATCCGAATGAATCAGATGAATATCGAAGTATGTATCTGGATCGTTGATGAGACCGTTAATTCTTTAGTCTGTGCTCAAGCCTAGCTTAGCTGCTAACAGAATTATATCTAATCTAATTAGATTTATTATCGACCCAGAAGGCTTCTATTGCCGCCTCAGCTGCAGCAATAACCCGCATTGGTTGTTTATTCAGTAACAGTATCTTGCTTGGAAGATTTCCAGCTCACTGTTCCGTTATTCAAACTTTGTAGTACCGTTTGCGACTTATAGTCATTTTATCGGTTAGGAAACTTTCTACAGTGATCCCAGTCACTTCAAGTTCTCCATCTCCATAGATTAAGACAACATCCTTAGATCTCTAAGATACTAACGGATGTTCTTAACATCAATCCAGTGACTATCACTTGGATTGGCCTGTTTGTGACTTCATATGCTCAAAGCGTATGAGACACCAGGTAGCGTACATTTTTCAATGTACAATTCCACGGAGAGTTTTTGAAAGCCAAGCTTTCGCCGATAGTTATATTATAGGAATATCATTTCCAAGAAATGACGTATTATCATTATTTTATAGGATAGCCACTATCAGTGCGCTCCCACTAACCTTCTTATATACACAAGAATCATTTCGTTTTGAATTAAATCATACTCCATTATGATTACATCAAAATGACAATTCCAAGAACCTATGTTTGCTTCAATCCAAACATGGATCGAATAACCTGCAAACCTTGTTTGCTAGTTTTGGTACTAAAAAACCGACAGGATGTTGTAAACATCCTCCAAAAGGTTTCCATTTAAGGAAAACAATTTTTCCCGTTAAGCTGACATATTTCATAAATGAAATACACAGCTTTAGCAAGCATTATCCAAATGGATTTACCGTGGCAATGGGTAAAAGGTTGAATCGTAATCAACACAATGTTGATAACGATACCTTTCCGCTAAAAGCCTAGCTTTATACGTTGGTATGTTGCCATCCATGTATGTCTTCCTAGAAGAGTTATAAAGTACCAATAGGCACAATGCCTTGCGGTACATCAACTAGTTCTAAACATGTTGATATACATGGATCCATTTCAGATTATATGGCACTTTGCCATAATAGGGAGTCGATACCTTGTATCACTTCCTCATACGTAGTTAGTTGGTATACCTCAATAAGATAAACATCTTTATGAGGTGAGATCAGAAACCCATACCCCAGGTTGTTTTCCGACTCTCTCCGACATACGCGGTTCTTGTGTATACGAAGATTAATGGTATAGTTTCATCCTTGATTAACTATTTGTGTTCCATTAGGAATCGGTGCCTTGAACAGTACTACTTCGATTTTCATCGAGTTTTACTATCCTCCCACTTACCACTGCATATTGGTATTCCTCTTAGGAAAACCACATGGTGAACAACAATTACATTGTTCTCTAGTGAGTTGTATAAGTACTATACTTATGGTATCCCTAGGATAACCTACAATTGGCACTTATCCAATTTGGGTTTTAGTTTGGTATCATCCAAACATATGCCTAGCATACCCAAATATCTAGGAATGAGAAACCCGGTTTCTTTTCCCGTTCATATCTAATATGATATCTGTCAAACAGATTTTAATGGAACCTTATTCAAAATAAGCTCTGCATTGTTTATGCGTATCCGTTGAAGGAAATGGTAGCTCAAAGCGACTCATGATTAACCTTATCATGTCCAACAAGATTCGGTTTATCCTGTTCGGACACATCTTCAGTTGACGTGTTCCGGGAGGAGTCCTCATTTGAAAGAATACTATACTTTTTCAAGTATATTAGAAACTTATTGCTTAAGTATTTTCCATTACGGTCTTACCGCGACGGTTTAATACTTTAGCCGATCTGTTTGTCAATTTTGTGTCGAAACTTTAAAAGTTTCTGATTTGTGTTTCTAAAGAAACACATAACCATAACGCGATGCCACATCCGTATAGGTCGGTGGCATTTGCAATGTGTGTTGGTTTCTATTAAGGTCCCAAGATCAATAATAAGCAAGAATCAAGTGCGAATACATATCGAAGAAGTTGCGGAATACTCACATCGATCGGTTGAGCGATGCAGAGGCAACAAAAACGAAATTCTGCCCTCTGTTCACTGGTTCGGCAGTGGCAGTGAAGTCCTCACTGGTTTGGCCTCCATTTGGTCCTTCGTCAAGCTCCAAGCTTCGTCGAATGGTTCCCGGCACATGGGTGGACTTCCCTATCACATTCGCATGTCTCGTAAGTGTGCTAGCACTTGTGATTTTGCCACAAAATCACACTCTTACTTCGCTTACTGCTCACGTTTTTTAGAGAAACCAGTAAGCTGTTTGGAGCCCCTTGGGCGTGAAGAGAAAGAGAAAATGAGGAAGAGATGAGAATGTGTTGGTTTGTGAAATTTGTGTATCTTATACACTAATATTAATTTCACATTCATTTCATTTGCATTTGCCTTTCAAAAAGTCAAATAATGATGGCACCAACCACTTCCATCACTCAATCCATCAAGTTGTCAAGTCACATCACTCAAAGTGACTTGTGATTTGACGCTTGATGCGACTAGCGATTTGATGCTTGATTTGACTTGCGTGCCGCACTCGAATTCGAAATGCGAATTCACTCACAAATAATCTCGGGCTCGGGTTCGCTAATTCCAAATTAATGAATTTTCCGTTGCGTCGTAATTAAATGATTACGCCTAGCGAAATCACTATTCACGTCGCTAACGAATTAATTCTAATTAATTCGTTCGCCCGAATTAAAATCTAATTTTAATTCTACGTCGAAATCCAATTTCGTTTAATATATCAAATATATTAATTAATCGATTAATTCCAAATTAATCGTTATCTCTCTTTAATGGATATTTTATCCCAGATAAAATACCTCCTCAATTAATCCCAGATTAATTTTCTCTCTCATCTTATTAATCCCAGATTAATTTAGAGTGCGAGTTATACGTCATCGGTGAATCTTTGGGAAGCGACCCATGAGAGCCTCAGATATGTTGGCAGTAAATTCGGCCGTCGGACTATCCGAACACGTAAGTACCTCGTTCTACGTTTATACCGAATTACAAGATAAGGTTGGCCTCTAGCAAAGCACCATGCCTACCCAATTCTACGGAAATATCCTTACATGAATAAAGGATCTATATCACGCGTAGTATACCATAGTATTGCGTATTTCTGTCCAGTATCGGATGATCACGTGCTAGGCCTGGGGCTGGAATTGTGTCTGCCCCATACGAAGCACATGTCGGATGTCTGGTAACTAGTCTCTATAATCGGATAAACATGACCTTGTCATTTTATCCCGATGACTACAGTACATAAGAGAACCAGTACCGTATCCTACGTGACCATCATCTCCACTATGACTGGAGTGATACTTCCGTCTTGACATCATACCCAACACACTACGATTCTCAATATACCCAGCAGAGGCGTACACAGAACCTCTTAAAGCTCTGGACGACCAAAACCAAAGTATATTGATTGTCGCAAGTATTAGCGGTCCAAGTCTCAGGTTAAGACCAAATACACCTACCCTGATTTCGGACTTCCATAGACACATAGTCATACTACCAATGGAATTCTGAGGGGGTCTATCCAGAGCGAAGCTGTTTCCCGTACCATCGGTAAAACACAACCTCCTATTACACTTGCATTAGTATCCTATACCCAAATATATGAGAACTATGCCATTGTGCCCTCACAACGGCACAAGTGTAATACTAGTCTTTTACGCATTTATCGATGTCTAATCTCGATAATACTCTGACTAGGGATATTTAATGATTTATCCTTCGTGGACTGATACTGTCTCATATCATTCTCCATCCAGGAACAAATCATAAGGTCCTCTCATCATTTATACATCTAGGTGATCTAATAACAAATGATAAGAGTGCAATCTCATTTGTCACATAGTTAATTTGTATAACAACACTATGATCTGTACAAATAGTGACACTATGGTCATAATTGTCCAACAATGTGATGATCGTATAAATCGCATCAGATGATAATCATGCAAATCCGTTGACGAAAGCCTTTCCTCAGCAATTTGAGCCAACCGTACATAGTTCGGGTCTCAGACACTCGAGTGACTGGCTATAGGCCAAGTGGGAGATTGTTGGACAATTATGACCCATAGTGTCACTATTTGTACAGATCATGGTGTTGTTGTATAAATTAACTATGTGACAAAGGAGATTGCTCTCTTATCATTTGTGATTAGATCACCAAGATGTATAAATGATAGGAGGTCCAAATGATTAGTTCCTGGATTGAGAATGATATAAGACAGTATCAGTCCACGAAGGATAAATCATTAAATATCCCTAGTCAGAGTATTATCGAGATTGGACATCGATAATGTGTAAAAGACTAGTATTACACTTGTGCGCGTTGTGAGGGCATAACGTCATAGTTCTCATATATTTGGGTATAGGATACTCATGCAAGTGTGATAGGAGGTTGTGTTTTACCGATGGTACGGGAAACAGCTTCGCTCTGGATAGACCCCCTCGGAATTCCATTGGTAGTATGACTATGTGTCTATGGAAGTCCGAAATCAGGGTAGGTGTATTTGGTCTTAACCTGAGACTTGGACCGCTAATACTTGCGACAATCAATATACTTTGGTTTTGGTCGTCCATGGCTTTAACAGGTTCTGTGTACGCCTCTGCTGGGTATATTGAGAATCGTAGTGTGTTGGGTGTGATGTCAAGACAGAAGTATCACTCCAGTCATAGTGGAGATGATGGTCACGTAGGATACGGCACTGGTTCTCTTATGTACTGCAGTCATCAGGATAAAATGACAAGGTCATGTTTTCCGATTATAGAGACTAGTTACCAGACATCCGACATGTGCTTCGTACGGGGCAGACACAATTCCAGCCCCAGGCCTAGCACGTGATATCCGATACTGGATCGAAATACACAATACTACGTATACTACGCCTGATATAGATCACTATATTCCTGTAAGGATATTTCTGGAGAATTGGGTAGGCATGGCGCTTTGCTAGAAGCCAACCTTGTCTTGTAAATCGGTAAAATGTAGTACTTGCAAGCGCATTTGCATTTCGAATTCAAGTGCGACACGCAAGTCACATCAAGCGTCAAATCGCTAGTCACATCAAGCGTCAAATCAAATGTCACTTTGAGTGATGTGACAATTTGATTGATTGATTGATGGTGGTAGTTGGAAGGCATTAATTGTCTTTTGCCTTTTGATTTTTTGAAATTGAAAAATGGTAAATGGTTTATTGATTTTGGAAATTAAAAAATCTAATACACATTTTTATTCTCTCTCTCTCATGGCTCACGGTTTAAGGAGCCAAAAATGCTCTCTCTCTCTCACACGGTCTTGGACCATTTCCCTCTCAAAATTTATGGTCCTGCCGAGAGAATAAGGAAGATGGAGATGGTGATTTTTGTGGCAAAAAATCACCAAGAGCTAGAACTCAAAAGAGGAAATACATAGGTGATAGGGAATCGAACACATGAGCATGGAATCACCACTTGGAGATGGAGCTTTGAAGACATCCATGGCCGATTCTTGGAGGAGCACAACAGCCCACTGCCGTACAGTCCACATGCTGAGCAGCCCACTGCCGAGACCATCAATGGATGAGAGCTTGAAGTGTTCTTCGTCGCATCTCAACCTATCGTTGTAAGTATTTTTCCGCCATATTTCTTCGTGTATTCACATGTGTTTCTTGCTTGATAATTGATCATTGGGACCTTAGATAATTCCAACAAGTTGTGCGTCTTAATTGCCTGATCGTGGAGGGAACTGCCTAACTGATGTAATCGTTGGATCAACTGCATCATGTGTTCGGTCATCATGAGTCCCTTATCGTCATAATCGATGTTTCGGTCGTCCTGAGTTCTTTGTCGCTCTAATCACTGTTTCGGTCATCCTGATTCCTCTGTCGTTCTAATCACTGTGTCGTCTGGTGATCGCTCTTTTTTTCATCGCCCTACCTGTCTTCATCCCTTACTCCTTCACTCTAGGGTAATTTCGCTCTAGGGTGATTTCTTTTTTCAACAATTGTCCCCCAAATTCACCTTGATTGAATTGGAAGTGAAATCGAGGTGAATTTCTCCATATCATGGTGGTAGATGTCGGTCTACAAGTCCTCGCCCTACAATTTGTTGGGTCGCCCTTTGTATTTCCCATGCGAGCCCATCACTTCTGCAAAAAATACGAGAACCTTTCCCAACATGTTTCATCATGACGCCCATTAATGAGCCATTTTTCACGTCATTTCGGTGTCTTCTTTCGTCACACGTCACCTTTATTCCTTCACATCGAATCATATCCCAACACCTGTCTAGGGCGACTCTTCATCCTCTTCATTTTCCCATTGTTTCCATCCTTCGACGATTTGCGTTGCCACACATGTCCCAGGTTAAGCCTTTTGTCTGTGTATACAAGGATTCAACCTACTCTGGCTTTCACTTTACTTTCTATCCTCTTTGCTACGTTTCTTTCTTTCTTACTCTCTTCCTTCCAACATTAATGGCTTCTTCCTCTTCTGCCCTCAAAACCAGCTCCTCAATTTTTGGTGACTATCAGATGGCACTGGATGATTATTCTGTCAGTACTTTCGGCATTCATGTCCTCAACGAGAACTACGGCCAGTGCACTCTAGGTCCTATTTTCATAGACGACAATGCCATCGCCACAGCCCCGTTAGCTCAACAATTTCCTTCTACTTCTGGTCTCCATTTTTTCAGAGCCACTAAATATTTCTCCACTGGCTTAGTCCAATCATATCCGCACATGGCCTAAACACGACTCCGCATTTGAGACGTGGTTCCAACGTATGCTACTACATACAGATACACGTACCTTTCTTGAGGAGTATGGATTCCTTTCCTTTATCGAACTCTCATTGGCCTTGCCCTCTTTCGACCGAAATCTGTTTCCTACCTCACTTCTTTTCTGGTCCTCTGAATGCAACGTCTTCATCTTCCCTGCTGGTCATTTCACCATCACCCTTCGCGACATCGGCGCTCTTACCGGGTTGGCCCCTCTGGGTATGACCATCTCGGCCTGCATAACCTTTCATTTCCCCCTCCTCCAACGGACTCTTCATCCTTTTTGTCCAACTCCACTTTTCTCCGTGCATTTTCCAAATCGGCCGGGCCAGTCTCAATGCTGGAGCGAACGACCTTCCTTCACTACTGGCTTTGCAAATATATCATTTGCACGCCAAGCCAGAAACCTGTGGCGGGTTACCTCCCCATCTCTTCCGACCTTGCCAATGGTCGTCGTTTGGACCTGTCATCCTTTTTGTTGGCCGCCATTTATCGAGGGTTGGCCGTTCTTCAAAAAGAACTTAGGTCAGGAGCTTCACCAATTGTCTCTGGCCCTCTATGGCTCACCCAGCTTTGGCTGAGAGCATATTTCCCTGTCATTTCCTCAATTAATTCAAATCATTCTTATCCTTGCGCCGGTCTTCTTTTTGTTCAACTTCGGTCAACCCATCTCCTCCCTCACGTGTTTTTGAATATTTTTATACTATTTCTCGGGTTCTTTCTTTCTTTCCTTTTTCCTTGGGCGACAGTCTCTCTTTCGTCCATGACATCCCTGAGTCAGAAGAGGACGAATCAAGTCTTCGCATATGGCGCAGGTTTTTATGCAGTCGCGATCTGATTCACGACATCCTGACCGGGGCCAATGACAAGGCCGGAGTGGAGGTTTATTCGCCCAACTTCGCTGCCCGCCAACTCGGTCTCGTTCAAGGATGACCTCTTCTATTCTTTCATATGCGCTCTGTTTCATCGGACCGTTTTAAAGTCCTTTCGCTCTCTTACATAGAGCATTCCTTTTTGGAGACTCGTTCTTTGTTATCATCTTTTGTTATAGTTCTTTTTTCCCCTGTACATCGGTCCATTCTTTTTTTGACCGTTTTTTGCCACCTGGCTGGGACAGATTCTTTTCTTTGCCCTCTATACGGGTATTTTCTTCCACCCTTTTTTCTTCCAAATCTTCGGGGTCAGCGGGGTCGAAGATTTAAATTGTTGCTGCCAAGCCGAAGAAAATTAAATAGACCAAACGGAAGCAGCCTTCCCCCACTCACAGCTCTGACTCAGACTTGCCCCTCGTACGTCGGGCTAAGGTATGGTCCGAAACTCTCATCCTCTTTTGTACATCGGTTTGAGTCAACCTGAGGTTTTATAATTTTTGTGTATCTTGTGTTGGCGTTTAAGACGGAGCCACCCTCTACAGCGCCCGAAATGACCCAAACTCAATGGCCCGAAACTCCCATGGTCGAGGGTCCATCTGAAGAGGCTGAACCCACCGTAGTCCCGGTCGTTCAGCTTCCATCGGATGACGACGAAGCAGCCAATGCTCCAATCATGGAACAACCACCGGAAGAGGGCGAGACAGCTACTACCGGTCCTTCGTTCGGAATCAACCCCCAAGGTACGGAGCCAGGTACAGAATTCAGCCGTTCACGCCCAAATGTTGAGGAAATTCCAAGAGATCATCCATTATTTGAATCTCCCTCTGTGGATGATCATGTGCCAATTGTACAGGATCCGGATGATGAGCCTGACGTGCCTGGAACTATTTGGCCGGATGATAGGCCACTTTGGCATCATTTCAAACGGCTTTACCCCTTGGTACACAGAATGGCTGCCACAGAGCTTAGGGGAAGTTATAGGGATGTAGACGGCCTTTTTAGTTTGGCCGAATTGGAGTTACTAGATGAGGATCGGTCTATGTACAAAGACGATGTACTTCATCACATTTATGAAGAATGAGAGGTTGTTTATATTTCTGATTCTTCCGATTCTGATTCTCGTGCAGATGTTCAGCCTACATCCGCACCGCAATAATCATTGCCACAGGCATCATCTCCGGGCCCCTCGACGCAACCAACTTTGGCCTCCGGACAGCCATCGTCCTCGGCTCTTCCGCCCTCTCCTCCTCGGGTGATGTCTCATGTACCTTTGGCACATGAACTTTCTGCGTTTGACCAGTCGTCATCTTCGGCTCCTCAGTCACCAACTCTTCGGCCGGTAGCTCCTATTTCTTTAACTCAACCATCTGCTGCTTCTGAATGGCCATCCTCTCCCACTCACTCAGTCCAATCTCCTAGGGAATAACCGGTTAGATTCTGCTTCTTCCCTGCCTCCCCTATCTCCGTCCCAGGCTACATCGGACTTGGAGGCCCTTATGGAGGTTCTTGGGAAATATGCATCGCTTATGAAAAATGATATCGGCCAAGCTGCTCTATCAGAGAATGTACTGAAGTTAGAAAAAGCTTCCTCCGAGTTAGACCGTCTGCTGGGTCTTCTTGTTCTACCTATTTCAGTAGAAAGCTGACTCACTCTCCAAGACCTGCAAAGCAAGGTCCCGACCCTTATTCTTCTCTATCTATCGGACCACACATAGCCAGAAGGCCGGCCTAGGTGCATCAATAAACAAGAAGGATAGGCTTCGAGGCACCATCGATAACCTTCGGTAAGCCATAAGAGAAACTACAGACGAAATGGTTATTAAGGAGTCTTTGCTGCTGGATCTAGAATGACAACTACAGCATATCCAACGTCAGATAGAGGAAAGCAGCATGATGAGGGATGCTAAAAAAAGGGGGCTTGCCTCTTTGGTAGCTGAGGCCACTTCTACTATGGCCGAGTTCATGGATCTTGCCTGAGTTGATTTGGAAAAAGGCATGGCCGATCTGATAAGGGCCAATGCAGAGATGCTGAGAGAATGGTGGAACCTGGGGGAGAGGTTCTCGCTTCTGAAGGATTTGCCCGATGAGCTCCAGCGATCTTCGGCTAGCCAATAATTATGTAATAATGTGGGATGTTTTATCGTCCAAATGTTGTACTTTTGAGGACGCTTTCATCCTTTAATAATGAAAATATATTCTTATATTATTTGTCTTTGTCCTTTTTGCAAGGACATTATGTTCTCATGCTCCCATAGTGAGGGCACATATTTTTTCAAATATTTGTCGTTTATCGCCCTAATATTTACTTTTCCATTCAAATTCCTTAAATGATAGGCCCCGTTTGGCAACATATTTTTTACCTCGAAAGGGCCTTCCCAATTAGGCGACCGTTTGCCATACGCCGGATCTTTGGCACCAAGTGGCAATGTAGTTTTCCACACTAATTCGCCTTTTCTGAACGATTTAGCCACGACTTTTTGATTATATCCTTTGGCCATTTTTTTCTTTTATGCTTCTAGACGATTCATGACATCGCATTTAATATCGTCCAATTCTAACAAATTTTGGATCATTGCTTCGCTGTAGTCCTCATGTGTCAATTCTTTTTACAGCATCACCCTGGTGGATTCAATTTTAATTTCAACTTGTAGTATGGCCTCTTGACCATATAGTAATTGAAATGGCGTGACCGAGGTACTCATTCGTGGTGTCGTCCTATACGCCTATAAAGCCTGACTCAAACATTCATCCAATTTCCTGGCATTGTCCGTTACCATATTCTAAATCAACCCTTTAAGGGTTTAATTGGACGATTCTGCCTGGCCATTTGACTGGGGGTAATATGGAGTAGTGTTTTCTAGCCGGATCCCGTATTCGGCCAGAAAACTTTTTACATTCTCGCCAGTTAACGAAGTACCAAGATCCACCATTATTATTTATGGTATACCGAATCGGTGAATGATGTGCTCTTTTATGAACTTGATAATTTGATCTTGAGATATATCTACTACCGGAACTGCTTCTACCCATTTGGTAAAGAAATATGTGGCAACGATAATGAATGTGTGTCTCTTGCTAGATGCATGATAGATTTTTCCTATCAAATCTATCGCCTATCCCATGAACGGCCATGGTTTAATGACAAGGACCATTTTGGTTACTGGTGCCCTCTGAATTGGCCCATGATTTTGACAAGTGACGCACCTCTTGGCATACGATATGCACGACTCTCCCATTTTCTGCCAATAATATCTGCTCCGTATGATCAGCCACCTCATCTTTATTCCGGCCTGGTGAGCTCCACAAACACCCACGTGTATTTCGGCCATAATAGTTTTGGATTTCGATGGCCCCACGCATTTCAACAACATACTGTCTTGGCATTTTTTATATAACACGTCTCCTGACACCACGTAATTCAAGGCTTTGAGTTTCAGCCTTCGATCTTTGACATTTTCAGGTTGTCTTAAAAATTCTTTGATCTCTCGTCTCCAATCGTCCTCTTCTTGGACCTCAATGGTCATGACATCCGTCACCATCTTTCTTCTCATCAGGGCTGGCTTGACCTCTTCGCTCCTATAAACGCCGTCTATGCTTGTTTTGTTATATCATGAAGCTACTTGGGCCAAATTGTTGGCCACTTCGTTCTTCATTCTTGGAATGTGTTCTAGCTCTGCATCGTCAAATTGATCTAGAAGCTCTTTGGCTACATCTGATAGTGCCATGACTGATGGGCTCTGGCATTTAAAGGCTCATGTTACCTGTTGGATTACTAGTTGCGAGTCTCCTCTAATGGACACGTGTGTTACTCCCATATTGAGGATTAATTCCAACCCAAATATCAAGGCCTCGTACTCGGCTTGGTTGTTGGTGCAATATTCGTCAAACCTGATTATGAAAAGGAATGATTCTCCCAATGGACTGACTAAAACTATTCCTATCCATGCTCCTTTCATCATGCTAGATCCGTCAAAATACATCATCCATGGTTTCAAGCTGCATTCATCTAATTCCATTTCCATTTCTCTAATGGTACTTAAACATTGGTGATCGGCTAAGAAATCTGACAATGCCTAATTTTTTTGAGCCTTTTGAGGTTCATGCCGTATATCGAATTCTGACAATGATAATGACCAGAAACCAACTCTTTGGTGCAAAATAAGACGAGAGAACATGTACTTTATAATATTAACTTTAGTAATTAAGTACACTGTAGTCGGCCTAAGGTAGGCTTATAATTTAGTACATGTAAAATATAAAGCCAAACACAATTTCTCCATTGGAGAATAATTATATTCATATTTCAGCAATTGTCTGGTGATGTAATAGATGGCTCTTTCGACGTCCATGTCATCATCTTGCGCGATCATCCCAGCTATGAACTACTCCTCGGCTGATATGTATAACTTCATTGGTCGTCCTGGCACAATAGGTACCATCACTGGCGGCTATGACAAATATTTCTTCAGGCTCTTGAAATCCTTTTGATGTTCTTCGGTCCAGAAAAACTCGTCCTTATCCTTTAGCCTCAACAGAGACGAGAACACTTTAGTTTTTCCTGCATAGTTAGAGATAAATCTTCTTAAGAAATTAATTTGCCCTAGAAATCTTTGCAACTCTTTCTTATTTCGGTGTGGTTTGGCTTCAGTGATTGCCCAAGAATTATTGGTATCAATCTCAATTCCCCGTTGGTGTACTAGAAAACCCAGGAAATTTCATGCACTCACCCCAAAAGCACATTTGGCAGGGTTTAACTTCAATTTAAATTTCCTCATTCACTCAAAAGCCATCGCCAAGTGGCTAAAATGTTCGTCCATAGTCACAGACTTAGCCATTATATCGTCTATATAGACTTCTACGAATTTACTGATCATGTCATGGAAAATTAGATTCATGGCTCGCTGGTAAGTAGCCCCAGCGGTTTTTAGACCGAACGACATCACCACCCACTCATAACATCCTAAAGACTCTGGGCACCTAAAATTCGTTTTATGTATATCGCTTTCGGCAATGTAGATCTGATTATAACTGCATACCCATCCATAAAAGAGTACACCTGATACCCTGTTGTGGAGTCTACTAGAGAATGTACCGTCAGCATAGGATATTGATCTTTTGGTGTTGCCAAGTTTAAATTCCTAAATTTATGCATATTCTTAGCTTTCCATTATTTTCATGACAAAGACGATATTTGACAACCATTCTACGTATCTGGTCGTCCTAATGAATTTCGCCTCTAAAAGGCGTTCAATCTTTTTCTTGATGTCAGGCATGCCATTGGGTGCAAACCTCCGGGGAGGTTGTTTATGTGGTCTATGGCTCGACATGATTGGAAACCTATGCTCTACTAACGTTCTATCTAAACCAGGCATTTCATTGTTGTCCCAAGCAAAACAATCTTTATATCTTTGTAACAAATGGATCAGTTTTTCGTGTACCTGGGCCTCTAGTTCCTTGCTGATGTAAGTGATGCGTCTATCATCCTCGCTCCCCAGATTGACCTCATCCAATACATCATGTCCCCTCGAGACGCTCGCCTTATGTCGTCCGTTCAGAGCGTATTCTTCTTCTTCCAATGGTTGTTCACTATTGTGACTTTCTTCCATAAAACAATCTACCATGCATGCCTTTCTTATGCTAGCTTCTATTTGGTGTGCTAACAATTTATCCCATAAGGCCGAAATTACGGCCTGAGCTTCAGCCTCATTTTCTCGTTCCGTTAAATAGGCCATTAGATTGGCCCTGGTGGCCGCGAGTGTGGTTTGTTCTTTACTCTGTCTGCTCTTCATTTGAATTGCTGTGCGTTGGCTCTCCAAAGACCATTGTGGTTGGCCTTGTTTGTGTGAACAAATCGTTTAGCATACCTGTGAGGTATGGCTCCTCATTTTGAGCCATAATGGCCAAATTTTCCCCTTCATTCAGAACTTTGGTCGACCCGTAATTTCCTTCGTACATGAAGTATTCAGCCGAATTTATATCTACAGCGAAAGGCTTGTTGTCGGCGTGTACTATTTCCACTTTATCTCTCTGGTTCCATAAAACTAGGCACTGATGAAGAGATGAAGGAATGCATCGGCTACTGTGTATCCAATCTCATCGTAGAAGCATGTTATATGTGGTTGGCCCATCTAAAATGAAGAACCCTACTATTTTCGTAGTACTTCCCACTTGAAAGTCTAGTGGGACAACCCCTTTGACCGTCGTCGCGTCTCCATTGAAACTTGTAAGCACCACTTCTGTAGGGATGAGGTCATCTTCTGACTTTGCTAAACGCTCTAGCCTACTAACAGGGATTGTATTGATGGTTGCTCCATTGTCAATCAACACTTTGGCGATGGGTATCCCGTTGGCCTTTGCTTTTACATACAATGGTCACATGTGTTTAGTCATTTGTGGTGGTGGTTTTGGAAATATCACTTTCCCTGATAGGCCTACCTCCATTGTTGGTTCGTTCCCAGCATTGGCCCGAGGCAGTTCTCCCTCCATGTCTCATCTAGACGGTGGTAAAGTGACCGGCGCATTGTGAGAGACATTAATGATGACCAGTCTTTGCTTTTCCGCCTTGGTAATGGTTCGCTTTACTTTGGGTGTTCCGTATAGGACGAGGTACGGGGATTGTCCCAAGTCTTCTCCTAATGTTTCGACTGTTGGGTTTACGGCCTCATACAATTCTTTGAGAAGCCGATTCTGTGATATTCCCATTCTTCGTGCTTCGGTCCTGATGTCTATTTCTTCTTCTATGTTAGTCATTTCCTCGTCTGAAGCCCCTCTATCTGTTATCGAAAGCACTGTAAATTCTGTTTCATCACCCTCATAAATATCTTCGTTATTTCCAGCTCCCCCACTGTTGTCCCCCTTGAATTTTTCAGACAACAAGTAATGGTTAGACACAACCGGTGGCATACTACCGAACTGAATGACAATAGGGGGTTCTTTGTCGTCTATTTCGTCCCATTTTTGTTTATCAAACTTGGTACGCTCCTAGCAGTTCGTTGTTATCCCTTCTTTGTCATCACTCTCTTTACCACTTACTTATGGTTCCTCCCGTGTATAAGCACTACGGCATGTGGTGACCGTCATTGCACATTGTCGGTGCATCATACAGCCATAATTTCTCTAGTGTCGCCTCAGTTGCGTCCTTGTCATTTCATCCATATGAGGGTAGTTCCTTCCCAGATGCTGCCCCGAAGATGGCTTCCGGTATGAATGCCATATGTCGGGCTGATGAATTTTCGGCATAAATGTCTTTACGTTTTGGACGAGGTTTGAATTCTCACCGTAGAAACTCGGCGCGAAGGTTCTCGGATACCATGCTAATGGCTCATTCTTTACTGGCCTTTTATAGGTATCTTCCAACTCCCTCATCCACTCTATACTGTTCTTGCACCATGCTCACAGATTTCGCCGATCCTTCCCTTCTTGGGGTGTTTCGATCCTTTCCAGAGCGCTCGGACGATGACAGTCCTGATCTTCATCCAGGACCAACTTGAACTTTGGCAAGTTCATTTTGGTAAGGTCCGAATCGATCATGTTTAATTCTATCGGCTTTGGAAAAGGGTTGTCGTCCACCGCAATCTTTTTTTCGAACGTTATTCATCCAAATTCTATGGCATCTTGCAAAATATTTCGAAAAATGAGACAAGCATTAGTTGAATGGGACCATGCATTATGCCACTTACAATATTTTTTCCCACCGATTTGCTCAGCGCTTGGCAATATGTGGCGGTCGCTCAAACTAATTTGCTTGTCTTTATATAATAGATCGAATATGGCATCGACTTTTGTGATATCGAACGAAAAGTTTCTACTCTTTTTGTCCTTATTTTCTTTGGCTTGGGGTTCAGCCCACGCCTTGCAAACGTACGGCTTCCTTTTAACCAATTCGGCCAAACATACGTCGGCCGATTTGATGTCCATTTCGCTTATTTCATAATTGATGTCCCTGTAATAAGTTCCTTTGCTGGAATTTTTCATTTGTTCCTCCTCTCTTAATAACTGTTTATAACGCACCACACTAGTGGTGAGTTGGGGGAGATCCCAAAATTCACGATCTTGAAATTTCTTTTTCAGATCGAAATTGAGACAGCTTTGGGTGATTCTCACAAATTCTTTCTCTGGCAAAGGCACGTAACATCGGCCTCGAGCCACTTTGAACCTTTGTAAGAATGTCTCGGCCCATTCTCCTGGTAACTGTCTCAGGTTCGCCAAGTCGGCCAAGGCCACTTCAGATTCGGCCTTATAGAATTATGCATGGAACAGATGTTCCATTTGTTTCCAATTCTCCACCGAGTTGGGTGGCAGGCTGACATACCATGAGAAAGCTACTCCTGACAGTGAGCCATGGAATAACCTCAACTTATGGAAATCATTGACTTCTCCATACTGAAGGGTAAATCGCCATATGTGTTCCATGGTAGAAACTTCCTCAGACCCTGTAAACAAAGAAAAATCTAGTATTTTGTAATTTCTAGGCCATGGATACGCCACATCGATCCAATCTGGATATCGTTTCCGATACCTTGGCAGAATTGGTCGTACTCCCAGACCAAATTGATTTTGAAGGATCTCGATCATCTGTTCTCTCAACATATCATTGCCATTAAACGGCATTGCTATGGGTGGCGGTTGCGGTCCTCTCACTAGTGGGACATAGTCGTGGTTCTGTCCCTAAGAAGCCTGGAGACCTTGGGGCAACACCACTTAATGTTGTACCATATTTGGCCCTTGGTGTAGGTTTGGCCCTAGATGTAGGCCATTGCCCCCAGGACTTATTCACTCCCTGGAGGTCGTAGGGACAATGACCCCTTGCATAGGAATATTACTCGGGCCAGCCTCCTGGCTTCTTGGTGCAGGAGGAGGTGTAGTCCATCGTAGGGCTGTCCCCCCGTTTACACATTTGGCCATGAACTCATTTAATGAGCTTAGGTGTTTGGCCATATTTTCATAATGTGAGTTACTAGTCGAAGTAAACTTATCTATGATATGAGCATTTTGAAGCATAACCTGATCGACAACATCCTATGTGAATTCACCGAACAATGCGCGAACAGCGTTAGGGCTAAGCTCTCGCATAGACTCATATCGACTAGCGTCTGCTAGACCCTCGAAATGGCCCACTACGGCTGGAACGTGGGGCTGGTTGGTTTGCTCTAGTCCTCCTTCCTTCGTACTTAAGCCAGTTTGAGTGTTTTTTTTCGGAGGCATTTCCACTTTTTACACCAATTCTCCCACTGTGGTCGCCAAAAAATTGTTTGCGTAATTTTCTGCGTAAAAAAAGAACAACGTGTAAGGTTCAAACCTCCTGAGACAAAGTCCCAGCAAGGGGTGTTTGATTAAGTGAATAAGCCTTCAAGGGGCACAAGCACACAAGTTATAGTCCTAAGGATTATGAAACTAAGAAATGAAAAATAAGAATATGCTCGTTTGAGTCTTCATTTTTTTCGGGGATTCTCATCTTCGAATGAGTGAGCCTTTTATAGTGAAACTTGTAAACCGCTCGGGCGGTTTCGGCTCATAACTTCCTTGCAACTGCTGGGTCATGCCTTCAACCGTTGAGTTGTGCGTCTTAACTGCCTGATCGTGGAGGGAACTGCCTAACTGCTGTAATTGTGGGATCAACTACATCATGTGTTCGGTCATCCTGAGTCCCTTGTCGTCCTAATCACTGTTTCGGTCGTCCTGAGTTCTTTGTCGCTCTAATCACTGTTTCGGACTTCCTGATTCCTATGTCGTTCTAATTGATGTGTCGTCTGGTGATCGCTCTCATTTTCATCACCATGCCTGCCTTTGTCCCTTACTCTTTCACTCTGGGGCGATTTCGCTCTAGGATGATTTTCTTTTATCAACAGAGATCAAAGTCGATGTTAAAAGTTTTTACATCGAAAGATAGCAACATAGAAAATGAATGTTAAAGGATGGTCGAGGAAAGATTTTAACGTCGAAGAAGCTTTGGCGACTCTAATATTCAACTTTACATCGCCGGTTGTTATCGCCGAAACCGATATACGACGACATAGAAAGTGAAAAATTCTGCCTTGAAAAGAAAAGGCGACGCTAAAGATCATGAACTTTTAGCATACCCATATTGGCGTCGTGAAATGTGAATAACTATTAGCGTCGACATTTGTGGCATCGACGCTAAATATAGATATTTAGTGTCATCACTTGACGACGCTAAATCTATTTAAAATTATAAAAAATATATTATTAAAATATATATATAATTATAAGTAATTACATATATATTTTAATAATATTTTATTTTTTAAAATTAACAACAATAAATTAAAATTATTATTAAATATAAAATAAATATTTTATTACGTAATTTTTCATTACATTAAATAAAAAAAATCATATAGGACGATCGGTCGAGGTCGCTGTTACGTCTATCGAGCCTCGATGAACTATTGAGATCGATTCTGCAGCATTGGCCAGAGCGAGATATCTCTTCACAAGCTCGTTATTTTCCGATCATGCTCCTCATTCTGCCTTCTCATCTTGAAATTTTGTATCTCCAGCCAATCTCAAGTCAACCTCAATTGCTCCCTCAAGACGGTGACCTCCTCTGAAGAGTGCCAAGAGTGACGTTGAAAAAGGTGGTGTTCTGAAACATCTAATGCGAAAGCCCCTCATCGGCAAAAGGCTGTGAGCCCCACGATAGGTTTTGTATCCGGATCTCCATTATGCGTTCTATATTTTAAGATTCTATGTTAGTTAAAAAAACAGTGGAAAATATTGACATTTTGTATAATTTATGTAATTAAACTCTTACATGGCACTCTCGGACGACATCGTTCGCCTAACCTTTATTTCGAATGCAGTGGGTGAGTTGGAAAAAATCCATCATCATGAGAGACTGTAACACCTCTCCCATGCTACTTTACTACGGATAAAAAATATTAATTAGTAACTAAATATTGTTAAAATATAGTTAAGTAAATGTATATCCACTTATCTCAGAGTGTTTCTCGCTATGCGCGGAAAACGGCTTTGAGCCTCCAACATAGTTAAACTGCAGATTTGTATTGTTCTGATTTGATCATGATTTTCACACATTACGCAAGCGCACTTATCGCTCAAATAGTATAAAAGTTATCGATCCCACGATGACTTATCACCTACTTTACTAATTATTGAAACTAACTACTTATGAGTATCTAATTGAAATTGAGATGTGATTGTTGGTTTAGTTTGACTATAACTAAAGCATTTAAATAAAACTACGATAAATTCCAAAGGCAATCAATGAAGAGAAAATATTCAGGGTTGTAAATCTGCCCAATATTATTCTAAAGATGAATTTTTTTCCTATACTCGTATAATATATTGGCTTATGAACCTGGAACACTAAAATATCCACAGGCCTCTTTCGATGGTAATGTGCAAATATTCAAAGTAACTTAATTAACTATATTTCTATGTTAACTAAGAAACCTCAAATTCATTAAGTTCAAGTTCCAAGTATGGCTACACCCGCCCTACATATATATTTCTATCCTGGAGGAAAATCCCTAAGATAAGATCGTGTGCTATTGAATCTAAAGCTAAACCTCAAATCCCTTTGTTAAGTTCATCTAAGTTTACCACATCAATCCTATTGGTGATCAAGCAACAAGAAGCATTAAGATCAAGATTCAATAAATAAGTCAAAATATCTCACAAGATATAAGAAACTCAATTTTATAAACTCAAACTACTAGGTGTCTGTTGGAGTTGGTGCTTAGAGTGTCAATCCGAATAATATATTGTAAATTTTATTATTTGTTAAATAAAATAACTACAATTTCATTTCAAACCTTATTAATGGTAATGTCATTTTGCATATTAGATTGATGTATAAATATACTAAGAATGACATCGACCTTAGAATAGTCATGTAGTAATACTGGATACTAGGTGGTCCGACATTGGGAAAATATTACTATTATAAACTATTCTTAAAGTATATATATTCCTAGTCGTTGGTTTTGGAATACAGTCGAATTCCTATAACCTATAAGACTAGCACATGTCATATATTGGAATTGGAGTTCCAATGATTTAACCCGATGTACCATGAGCTTTGGAAGCTTGTATAGACATATGGGTACTGGTTGGACCGAATACTGAATGACTCACATGTGATTTATAATAGTTGGAAGTACACACCACTGTCAATAGGAATCTCCTCGAGTCGAGTAGCATATGTAATCCTTCGACTATAGGCTAGCATTGATTTTGTGTGTGATCCTCCACACTTTGATGCCATATATGTCGAAAACCTTTCATGGTCTAGCCTTTAGATGTTCATTGGGTGTGGACCGATGTACTCGTTAATCAAATGCGTATCAAGATAGGATCTGTCAGCCCGTATATGTACCATAAAGGGGTTTAGGTATACATGTGAGTAAGTCACAATTCTTAAAGACTTTGGCCAAACATGATCACCTAGTGGGGATCACATCAGTTGTAAAGAATCGTGGACATATCGATATGAGATGTGCACCTCAGAAACTTGACGGTGTATTCTATGTTTCCTAAGCACAACTCGGATAGCCTACGACGGATGGATTGATAAACATATGTGATGACCTCGACTTGTATAGTTCAGAAAGGTCATTCGTGTTCTTCGCACATTCAGAGGTGGCCGAATTACGTACATATTAGCTAGGCTTATATGACGAACGTCTCTGAACTTAGAGAGTCCCAATATAAAGTGTACTCGTTGAGAAATTGGGTAGCCGATTAATTTTGATACAAGATAATATTTGATATTATAATTATCAACTAAGATAATAAAATATTATTGGATAATATTGATTATTTACTTTGACCTAATTGGATTAATTCAATATTTACGCAAGGGATTTGTCATAATTTCATAATTATCTCTACCATTTGAGGATCTAATGGTTATTGTAAATATCTAATTATAGGTGTTTTTGGCTTGATTTAATTGGATTAAATCAAATTGGAAGACATGTAACTAATCCATTAATTAAACTTCGTCTTAATTTAATTGGATTAAATCAAATTGGTAGACAAAGGTGATTAGTCACACATGATTATACATATTTGGACAAATTAGATTAAGCCCACATAAAATTGATTAGAACTTTTATTAATTAAAAATTACCTAATGTTTGCTATACATAGCAAGCTTAAGCAAAGGTTTTAATCAAGCTTGAGAAAGCTATATACAAGCAAGAATTAGAGAAATTAGCCTAAGTTTGAGAAGTGTTTAGAGAAGTTTTGTGAGATATCTAAAATATTTCAATTAGGAGAAATAAAGATTGGATCTTGGAGTAAAGCTTGCTAGCATTGCAATCAAGATTGGATCTTGGAATCAAGCTTGCTAACTTTGGATTTTCTCCACAACATTTCAACAAGGAGAAGTAGATTGGATCTTTGAATCAACCTTACTAGGTAAGTTTGATCTTCTCCAAAAGCTATGTTTTTCATTAGTGAGTGTTCGTTAGTGAGACATATAATGATGAATTATGTATTAGATACATAATAACATAGTTTGATGTTTAAACTAGACTAATTAATTGTGTTAGGATGCTTTGGAAGTATAAACACAATATTCTTGTAATTGGGTAAAAATATTTATGTTTGAAATAAACATAAAATTAGAGTTTGGAACTCTAGATAATAGCTTGGAGCTAAGGCTACTATTCTAGAATCACTTGACTACCTTTGAGTACCTAGAATTGTTCATTTCAATATGGGATTCTAATTTGGTTTGTGTTTTTTATTCAAAATTTACGCAAGTGCGTATTTAGAATAATTTTATATTTTTGTAAAAATATTTGATATTTTGAAAAACTTGATTTTTGTTCTATAATATGTTTTTATGTTGGTTTTGATGTTAAAATTAATTTTTGGTGTTTTTGTAATTATTTAGGAAATGTTGCAAATAATTAGGGTTAAAATCCCTATATCCTTCAGCTATCTGTTTCCAGATAGCTGAAGGAAAAAATGAAGGAGTACAAAAGCAAAATAAAAAAAAAATTAATATTTGTTCAGTATGCAGTGCACGCACGCAATTTTGTTCTTTCCCGTTTTTGAGTTTCCGGATTCCGATTCATCCCCAATTTTTTTCCTATACACTTGTAATTGAATATAGTATTTTATTAAATTATTTAAAATTACACACATGCTTGATATTCACGGGTTAGACCCACTTTTGCTGTGCGGTGCTCCGATCCGACCCTAGGGGTTCCATATCTGCCCTAACAGAATGGTATCAGCCCAGGTATTTTCCACACAACACATGTTTTTAAATCTATACCAGGGTAATTTTAATTTAATTATGCATAAGTTGTATTGGATATGCATTGTATGTTTTAAATTAAAATTTTAATTTTGACCCAAACATGTTAATGACTTGATTGTCTTAAATCTCCCATGATTAGGTGATTACTTTTAAGTAATAAGTATTAATAATATTGGATTATTATTGGAAGGTCCGTTTTATAAATACAGAGATGAATGGGTTCTTACTACTTATGTCCAAGACCGTCATTATTGTGAGGGTATAAGTTCTCGGAACTTAAGTCGCTCTGGTAAATATTAGATGTAGCGTGATGAGTTAACGCAGTCGCCCAATACCGTCATTATTGTGATGGTGTACATACAAAGTTTATTAGTGTACATTGACAAGTATACACCTGGAATACGTCTTAATCCAATACCGTCATTATTGTGAGGATAAGAAACGGTTCATGACCAAACTAGAAGTCACATGAATGTGATTTACCTTGGAGGTTTACCTAATGAATTTATAAATACCAAAACCATCATTATTATGAGGTTGGAGTAAATGTCATGGGATCCACTTCCTTCTATGAAATTTTTATAGTCAAATTTCTATTTTTCTGTTAAGAGAGATTACAGAATTACGTAAAGTAGTGGGAGAGCACTAATAGAATTAAAATTCCATAATCAAATACTGTTATTATTTTGAAATGAAAAATATTCTGCTATTGTTTAAAATATTGTCTTGTAGATGGCTACCGCAAATCCATTGATGCGACTTTTAGATTCCAATAGACTGAAAGGAGCCGAAAACTATTTCGATTAGGAAATGAACATTCGTTTTGTCTTAGAGTTTAAAAAATTGACTTATGTAATATTAATCCATTGTCTGTTGAAATCGATCCTGACTCCACTACCGAAGAGCGAGAACCTTTTGCAAAATGGAAGCATGATAACCTAAAGGTGAAATCCTACATTTAAGGATCGATGGTTCTAGATTTTATCATACAGTAAATAGAGGTACCGAATGCTTGGAGTATTATGCGAACACTCAAGAAGTTGTTC
Source organism: Zanthoxylum bungeanum (assembly GCA_019454045.1). Classification (NCBI taxonomy): domain Eukaryota; kingdom Viridiplantae; phylum Streptophyta; class Magnoliopsida; order Sapindales; family Rutaceae; genus Zanthoxylum; species Zanthoxylum bungeanum. The sequence goes on from SKCR01041540.1 coordinate 44,600, forward strand.
GAGGCAAGAAATCAAAATATATCGGAGGTCTAAGGAATTGTTCTGTGTTGAACTTAAGGATGAAGGAGCTTTCAGCATTCATGTTATAAACATGATCGACCAGATCCGATATCTGGAATGACAAAGCATTGTGATTGATGAACGGCTAGGACGTAATTTGATTATGTCTTATTTGTCTAGTACTTATGATGGTTTTATGTTAAATTTCCATATGCATTTGATGCAAGCTAGCTATGAAGAACTTCATAACATATTACGCACGGAGGAGCATGACTTGAAGAAGGGAAATCCTATTTTGTACCTCCACGGTGGAGCAACCTTTTCAAAGACTTCTAAGAAGTCTAATAAAATCAAAATGGGAAAAAAGAAGATTTCAAAAATAAACTCCAAGAAACGCAAAACTGTAAGACCGAATGTAGCTCATGATGAATGTCTACACTACAATATATATAAACTTTGCGTGATAATTACCAACCATCCATATACGCGGTATCCTGATTAAATCAAATTAATAATTAATTACCAACCGACCAATCAGGCAGTATCCAGTTTAGTCAAGTTTAAAACCAATTTCAATAATTACCAACCGACCATTAAAGTGGTATCCTCATTAAGTCAGGTTTTAAATAGTTATTATATTATAATTAAGGGAGATTAATCTAAATATTAGTAATAAAAGCTCTACCTTTTACCCCAGAAGGGGGAGTTACCTCCTAATTACTGAAAAGTAAAAGCTGAAAAAGTAAAGAAAGAAAAGTACTATTGCGTAAAAGTAAATTGCAGAAAGTAAAGACTGAAAAGTAAAGAAAAGAAAGTGAAAATACGGAAATTAATTACTGAAAGTTGTAAATAAACAAACAAGATACAATCTTTTTAGTATTTTTAAGGAATTACATAGAAGAAAGCATGAATTCAATTCTGAAAATTCGGCCTCTATTTATAGGGAAAATTTGCCCTTGTGCGTCACGACACGCGTTGATCTTTGACGCGTGGCTTGCCTTTTGCTGAGATTATGACACGTGTCAGGGGCTGAATGATTAACTCAATAATTATGCTGATGTGGCGACCATTGAATTATTATGCTGACGTCATTGATGACGTATGTGCTGATGTGGCACTGACGTGGTGATGATGATTGTCGACAGCATGTGATGATGACATATGTCCGGCGCACATTAGCATGATTTGTTGTGATGTTGACACGTGGTAGGCGCACGTTAGCAGATTCGGAGCATGTTAGCAAACAGCGTATGTTAGCATGACGCACGTTAGCAAGGCACATTTTAGCAAATCTTCTCTGATTGTGACACGTGTCCCGACGCACGTTAGTGGTCACGATGCAAGTTACGTGTCGCGATGTCCAAATGACAGTTTTGCCCTTTTATCTGTTTTTCACTGTTTTGGCTCTGAATTGCTTCCAGAGAGTCCTGAAACCTTATTTATCTACAAAATACCACAAAACACATCAAAATATTCCCAAAACTCAAGAAACCATACAAAATATTTGGTCAAATGAGTGGGAAATAGTGATACATTTACCACTCATCACACCCCCAAACCTAACAGTTTGTTAGTCCTCGAGCAAAACAATAAAATAAAATAACATAAACATCTTTAAAATAAAATTAAACTAAGTCACTTTCGTATGGATCACGGTTGCATTTAGCGTATGCAACAAGCCTTTAAACCCCTAGGTGTCCCTAGTGGACGAGTTGTAGTCTCATGAGGGCTTACAGCAACGATACCCACAAACGTCAATATAAAACTAATGCACAAAAAAGCAAAAAGATAAGAGAAAATAGAATAAACAAGTTAGTGACTAAACATGTGAAACTTCTTTATCCAAGTTAATAGTTATTTTCTTTCTTTCTAATTTACCGAATAAGAAATTCTCCGATTATTTTTACCATTCTTCATATACATAGCCAACATAATATTAAACAACTCATTTTTCCCACAGTAGTCACAAGTGTAGTTGAGAAGAGAGTAACATTTTTGTCCTAAAGTTATATCAGACTTCACACTTTTTTTAGCAATGGAATATTTTTCTGATTTTTCTAATTTTTTTTTATATACAATATCTTTCATCCATGTAACGAGCTTTGGTCAGTGACTCCCAAACCAGTTGGCTTTAGGGCACTAGGTGTTAAGACACCCTTGCGGACTTAATTACTCAAACATCAGATATATATATTTTTTGCAATATCTTTGATCCATGTAGCGAGCTTTGGGCCAGTGACTCTCAAACAGTTGGCTTTAGGGCACTAGGTGTTAAAACACCCATACAGACTTAATAACTCGGATCTCAGACATTTTTTTTATCCCATCACTTTTTTAGATGTTTCCTCCAATTAAACTAGAGCACTGAATATTACAAACTCGTCAATTATAACTCATGTCTGTATGTAACCATGTATGTTGATAATACCTGCCAACTGAGCATATGAAGATCCATTTTAGTCAGTTTTATGGAGAATTCACAAATTAAATAATTTAAAAGGAAATAAACAAAAATTAACTTGTTTCGAAATAGGCTGAGATACGTCTCAAGAGTGGAAATTCCTTACACAGCTATCTCACACCAATTTCACCTGATTAATCAAATTAAAAACACAAAAACACAAAATATTTTTAAAATTTTTTAAAAAATTTCAATTTTTTTGATTTTTTCAAAAAAACAATTTGACTAAAAGTAACACAATAAAAACAATATACTAGTCAACTATTCCCCTCCCATAAACCTAAATGAGACATTGTCCCCAATGTCTTAAAAAGTAGAAGAAGAGTTTAGAAACAGTACCTAGTTAGCTGAAATTCTACATCTAAATGAAGAATTAAAGGTTAAGATCTAGGTTTATCCGACGCTTCTTACCACGATCATTATCGGACCAATTTATCTTGGAAAGGATAGGGTCAATTTGTGGTTCAAATGCTAAGATTTGGTCAATTAAATCTGGAGCAGTTCTGGCAGTAAAGAGGAGATCTTTTACAGGTTTTGACAAGAATCCATTTCTACGAGCATCATCAAGAAACACTCAAATAAAATCATAAAATCCATCATCTTTAAAAGTCCAAGTGGTTTATGGTGTATGTTCAAGTTCGCCCAAGATAACACTGTAAAAATTTCCTCCATCGTACCCAAGCCACCTGGCAAAGCAATAAAAGTATCAGCACAGTTAATCATTTCCATCAGTCGTTCAGACATACCTGGAATGATCAGTTCCTCTCTGTTTGATGGTCCTATAAGATTCGCATCTGCCAAAGGTTTTGGGATGATTCCCAAGACTTGACTGCCTCCTTCTTGTATAGCCCTTGAAACGATCCCATTAGTCCAAGATTGCCACCGCCATATACTAAGTGCATATTTCTTTCAGCTATGACTTGACCCAATTCTTGTGTTGCCGCTACAAATTCTGGTTTAGAACCAACACTAGTGCCGCAAAACATATAGATGTTTACAACTCGTCTTATTGAAGTAGCTTCCATTTTTATTTATCAATTTTTGATGTCTTCAAGAGTGCATTGATGAGTTGAATTTATAACACCTGAAAATGGGTGAGTAATAATAGCACTAGTACCTGCCAAATGACAATTATTAGCTAAAACCAAAATATATCGTGAAAAGTCAAAAAGTCTGGATCCTGTCGGAGAAAATAAAAGAAAATGACAAAACAAATCATAATTATTAGGTTAAGATAAAGAGAAAACAATATTTACAGGAAATAACGGCTTGAATGACTTCTATACGTCAGGGAAAAGCTTCCCATCCAATTTTCGTATAAATTGGCAAACAGGGTCTTTTAAAATCAGATTCCCGAGACTATATTGTTGTCTTTCTTTTCGGAATTATGTGTATAACATGTGAATTGCGTGATGCACATATCCACTGGAATGCGACTCAATAGTCTTAGATATGTCATCCAAATATTCCTTACTCAAGCCATCCCTAATGAATTTAATTTTATCTTCACGTTTATCAGACAACATTCCTAAGGAACGACAACGAGTATTACATGTCATGCGACCACATTTATAACAAACACCCATTCTCTTAGCTCTTCTCTTTTTAGCATAGGTGCTTCTTCCTAAACCAGACAGATATGAAATAAAAGAGTCAGATGACTCACCTGCCAATCAGACTCGTGCTTCAATAATCCAACGAATGTCATTAGGAATACCTTTGATCATCAGTAGTCTCATCCGTTCCAAGCAAGCTTTGTACACTTTCATCAGAGTTTTGAGGGAGAGAAGGAAATTACTTGTGAAGGATTGCGAGAACTTCTTCCATCCTGAAATGATTTTACCTGTAAAATTTTAAACACACTATATCTGAATATATACACAAATTGCATGGGTTGCCTCTCTACTAAGTTTAAAGTCGTCAGCTAGACATGACTGCCCGAACGTTAGGCTGGATCTGAAAGTGTGACACTTTCTTTTTGTCGCTCAAATGAGTCTCCCCAGTAGTGCTTGACATGCTGACTGTTAACTTTGAATGTATCGTTTGTATTGGGATCAAGTAACTCAACAACTCCATATGGTAAAACCTGAGTGATCACAAATGGACCAAACCATCTTGATTTCAAATTTCCAGGGAAAAGTTTCAACCTTGAATTGTATAACAACACATGCTGCCTTGGTTCCAAATGTCTGCGCACTATTTTTTCGATCATGCCATTTCTTGGTCTTTTCTTTGTATAGTTTGGCATTCTCATAAGCCTGTAGGCAAAATTCCTCCAATTCGTTGAGTTGGTGGAGTCTTTTCTCTTCAGCTGCTTGTAGTTCAATATTTAACTTGTTCAGTGTGCATCACGCTTTATCTTCAAGCTTCACAGGTAGATGACATTTTTAAGTTTGTCAGTTGAGCATTGCATTTTGTCAGAGTTCTGGATGGTACTATCTATCACATCAAGTCTGAAACATTCTTCCTTCTTTTCGTCATCCGGGAATTCATGGCTTTAAAAACATTGAATGTTAGTTCTTGGTCATGTACCCTCATGGTTAGTTCTCCTTTTTGTACATCAATATTGGTTCGACCTGTAGCCAAGAATGGTCTCCCGAGGATGATCGGTACGTCTTCGTCTTCCTCCATATCAAGGACAACAAAATCTGCTGGGAAAATAAATTTGTCAACCTTGACCAGCACATCCTCAACTACACCTCTCATAAATACGAGCGTTCTATTAGCAGTTGCAGAGAGACTGAGGTGGGCATTGTTTCTCCAATCTGCAATTTCCTGAAAATAGAAAAAGACATCAAGTTAACAGTTGCACCTAGATCACACAAAGCCTACCAAAGTTATGTTCTCCTATGATGCAAGGAATGTTCAAACTACCAAGATCCTTCAACTTTGAGGGAAGCTTCCTCTGGATAATAGCGCTGCATTCTTCTGTCAATGCTACTGTCTCGTAATCTCCCAACCTTCACTTTCATGAAAGAATGTCTTCATGAATTTGACATAGCTAGGCATTTGTTCCAAAGCTTCTGCAAATGGAATGTTGATATGCATCTTTTTGAAGACCTCCAAGAATCGAGCAAACTGCTTGTCCAGTTTATTTTTCTAGAGACGCTATGGAAAAGGTGGAGGTAGAGTGATTCTTTCTTGATATTTTTCCTTTGCTTCTTTTTCCTCCATCTGTGGAACTGCTTTGCTGTTTTCTTGTGGAACTTCTTCAATTGATGCCTTGATTCCAACATCTTTGTTGATTTCTGTACAGTTTTTTAAAATGATGGCATTACATTGCTCCTTCCCAATGTTCCTTAGATTTGGTTCTGTGTTGCTGGGAAGGTTTCCTGGCGGTCTGTAACTCTGAGCATTGGCCAGTTGTCCAATTTGATTTTCCAGTGCTTTAATAACGTAGATTGGCTTTGAATCAAAGCATCATATTTTTTTTAATTGGCCACACTTCTACTATTCCTGGTTTTTTTTCATGCTTCTGGCTTTGCTGTTGGAATCCTGGTGGTGGATTGTTCCTTTGTCCTGAATTGTTGCTCCATGCGAAATTGGGATGATTCCTCCACCCTGGTTGTAAGTATTGGAATATGGATTATTCCCCTGTCTGTTGAAATTATTGACGTAGTTCACTGTTTCTTTATGTTGGGTTGTCTCTGGTGCTCCTTCATATGGTGAACTTGTGGATCCAATATTACTTTGCGTGCTAAGAGTTTCCATGAATTTGCATATCTGATCCAGCTTGGCATTTACTATTGTGTTGGCTCCAACTTCATAAATTCCAGCAATTCTTTGGATCATGCTCCTTTCTGTTGGCCACAAGGAATTATTGTTGGCCATTTCTTAATTAGGTCCCAAGCCTGATCTTCTCCTTTCGCCATTAAAACTCCTCCAGCTGCAACATCAATTGTGGTTCTCATTATTCCAGAAAGTCCATTATAGAAGATTTGGACTTGTAGCCATTTTGCAATCTCATGGTGAGGACATTTCTGGAGTAAATCTTTGTACCTTTCCCAAGCTTCGCAGAGGGATTCTGAGTTCATATTGCACAAAGGATGTGATGTCATTTCTCAGCTTTGCAGTTCTGGCTGGTGGAAAGTACTTTGTAAGGAATTTTGTGGCTAGAGTGTTCCAAGTTGTGAAAGAACCTACTGGTAGTGAATGTAGCCAAGCTTTAGCTATGTCTTTCAAGGAATATGGAAAAACCGCAGTTGTAGGCACTGCATTTTTGCATATAAGTCCCATGATGAGTCTCATTTAGAGGCACTACCTTTTATGTCACGGAAGTCGCGGGAAACGGACGTCGGAAGGGGAAATTCAGAATAAGTATGTCATCAGATTCATTTCACAAGTTCACTATTTTTCGTTCGTGTTGCGTTCGTTATCACATTCGAACGTCAAGCAGATTGCGGGCGTTCGTGTAGCGTTTGAATCGGCGTTCGAATGGTGTCGGTATTTCTGGTTTTGCTGCTAGCCTCACACCCACGCCCAATTAGCCCACCAAAGCCCATAAAACACATCTAAATAAATAAATGCATATTTAACACATGGTGAAATTAAAGAAAATCTAAAAATCACATACCAAATATAAAATAATCACCTACTAAAATAACAAATCCACTTACCTAAACAAAATAAATCACACCCCAATTTATCCAAATCTTGTCTCCAATCAATCTTTTATTTTCCTTGTATAACACTAAAATATCTCACCTTTATTGCATGATCTCTCATTCCTTCTCCACCAAGATTTAACCCTAGCCTTTGCCTATAAAAAGAAGCCTCCACCACACATCCAAGGAGCTAGCACATTCATACAAACCACAAAAATTCTGCAAGACATTGACAACCTAGCTCATTCACACATAATACACTCAAGAAAGCAACAAAGAATTTTCTCTCCTCCTCCTCCTTACATCCACCGAAACAGCAGCCCCATATAATCCCCCTACACTACCGGAAATCACAACCCCCATACAGCCATAAACTACTGAAAATCACATTCCATAAATCCCCAAAACAGTAACTAAAAACTGCACTCTAATATCACCTAAAACAGTAAGAATACAGCAGTAAAACAGCAGCGAAACGGAGGAAAATAGCAGCCCAACAGCGAAGCAGCAAAGGGAAACATTGAACCAGTGAACCGGAGGAGTTGCGGAGCATCCCCCATTCCGACGACCGTGTACGGTACTTCCGAGAGTCGACATAAAAGGTTAGACCTGAGGGCACTTTTGTATTCATTTTTATTCATCTTGTAATTGTTTTAGTTATTTATTTCGTATGAGAGTCGTTCATGGATGCATGTTGTGGTTTTGAATAAAATGGAAAATGTGTCTCCTCTTGTGGTATATAGGATGGAAACCCAGACATAAATTCCGTAGCCGAATTCGAATGGACGGTAGTGCGGTCTGTACTTGGGATACGACTTCACGTACCACTTGAGCAAACGGCGCATATTTTGTTTTATGATTGTTTTGATTCGTTTATTATCCGCTATTTAAATTCTGCATGTTATTTTTTTGAGTAATGCTGAGGTAAAGCGCATGGGCTTAGTAAGTGCGAGTAAAGGTCCTCTATTTCGAGGGGTTAAAATCATTTACCACGACGCTTTACCACGGCAGACGATGTATATTCGGCTGAATGTGAGATGTGTTCAATGGGGTATACGAAGTCCGATATGTTATTTTTTTATCTCTTATATGCATTGTGTTATTAGCGCATGGGCTTAGTAAGTGCGATTAAAGGTCCTCTATTTCGAGGGGTTAAAATCCTTTACCACGATGCTTTGCCGCGCCGGACGATGTATATTCGGTTGAATGTGAGATGTGTTCAATCGGGTATACGAAGTCCGATATTGTTGTTTCTTTTATTTTCTTATATGCATTGTGTTATTAGCGCATGGGCTTAGTAAGTCGGATTAAAGGTCCTCTATTTCGAGGGGTTAAAATCATTTACCACGATGCTTTGCCGCGCCGGGCGAGGTACACATGATTGGATGGGAATGAGTTCAATCGGACATGTGAGGTCCTACATTGTAGATTTGTTTGTCTATTATGGTTGCATGCATCAGGTCTGGTTTCGTTTGAACGTGTTCTCGAACGCTACACGAACGCGAACCTTTTATTTACCGTTCGAATGCGTTTTACAAATGCTACACAAACGCGCACGTATTTTCTTCGTTTTATCATGTATCAGGTCTGGTCCCGTTCGAACGTGTTTACGAATGCTACACGAACGCATACGCACTGAACTGAGTCATTTTCATCATATTTCATGCATAATTACCCCTATTAGTTATCCATTTGTATCACGAACCTGATTGCTTCTCTTTATTATGCATGATTGTGCAATTGCCATTTATCTGTATTCCCCACATGTACGAGTACAATGTGCTTATTAAGTTGTATGCTTGCCGTATGCTAATTTACCTTTATGCATGCAAATTCGGACCTAGATTATATGTAAATAGGTTGTATGGAAACATGAAAAATGTGTTATATGCAAACTTAGATATGAGCTTTGTACTCATGCATGCGAACTTAGGAGTAAATTATCCTTGGAAATAAATGTTGCTTAGGCTTGGTTGAATTATTGCACAAATCATTTTATTACAAGTGGCATAAGTAAGAGACCATTCCGAACCCAACAGTTTGAGGTCTTCCCTTGCGAGGGGTGAGTGCGGCCTTAAATCTTTGTCCCGGTTCACACCGGGTGGCGACTCCATCATTCTCCGATTTAGTCCCCCGCGGGCTACTCCGTACTCCCAATAGGGCCGCGAGCCCGGAACAGTATACGTCGCCCAGTTTCTGTGTTCCCACAGTCTGGCAACTCCACTGGGGATAGAGAATCAGCCCCGAAATAATGTCTTGTAATGTTTGGATTTGTGCTTTAATTAACCGTGTCTACTGTGGGTTAAAAGGGGTTTAATCAAAGGCATTTTTTTAAGGCTGGGTAATAGTTTGGTGTCTTCCTTCATTCACTACCTTTCTATAAGGAAAATGCTGTGAAGGCACCTAGATAGTCATTTACTTGTAGCCTATTGTGATAGACTAATTTGGAGGACTCGTTGTTTATTCCTGTCACCAATCGATAAGAGCCTAAGAGGCTTGGGTTTTTAAAAGAGTTCGCTCTGCACTCCCTCTAGGGAATCTACAACGGGAAATCCATTTGACAGTCAGTCACACACCAATAACTCGTTGGCATGTACTGTAAGGTATAAAAAAGGGTGCGCTCACTTGGTCACTCGAACCCTTGAGTGGGGAGACCTAGTTGTGGGCAATCCTTCGCCAGCGAGAGTCTTTGTCTACACTCCTGCAAACCCACACGTAGACCATAGTTGTATGGCATATAGCAACTATTTCCTTATGCTTGTGGACCATCCTCATTTGGATGCAGTTGGACTTCTTGTCAGAAATGCGAACTTGTTGGGCCATTTAAACTGGGACAAGTTCGTATCCTATGACAATTGGGCCAAAAGCTTCTGAAATGTTGATGGGCCACTCCGTAGAAATTATTTCTGTATGCTTGTGTTTGGGAACATTGTCGTTTGGATCCATTCGGACCTTTTTTGTCATGAGGTATGGGCTTGTTGGGCCATTTAAAATGGGACAAAACATATCTTATGATGATTGGGCCAAAAGCTTCTAAAACGCCAATGAGCCATTATATGTTTGTGTTTAGGAACATTATCATTTGGATACGGTTGGCTTCTTGCCATAAGATGTGAACTTATTGGGCCATTTAAACTGGGATGAGTTCACTCCTATGACAGTTAGCCCAAAGCTTCTATAATGATGATGGGCCGATTTGTATGAAAATTTTAATGAATTGATATATTCCTTGTATCGCATGCATCTCATTCATCTCATGTATACATATATCCTGTTAACACCCTCTATGTCTATAAAAGACATCATAGATTCCTGTTGGTTAGGAAAGAGGGAAGACTCACTAAAAGACCGGTAACAGATATGAGTACATCTGATAACGAGATATCTCGTATGGACCAACTGGAGAATGGTTTCGCCAAAATTACCGAACAGTTGCAAGCCTTGACTACTGCCATGGCAAATATGGATGTGCCCCGTGCTGGGGGAATTCTGAGAATGTGAGGCGTGAGAAGCCTCTGAATGGGTTGGGGATGATATCCCCGCTTTTGATGATGACATGGCAGAGTATGCAACAAGCAGAGTGATTGGGCCTCAGGTCGAGATATAGAAACTCTGTGACCAGGTAGAGTCCGTTACCCGTAAGATGAAGGGTAAGGACGAAGACTTACTAGACTATGAGGCGATGACCTTTGAAGAACAGCTGCCAGCTCAGTTCAAAATGCCTGATATGGCCAAGTTCAATGGGAATGGGGACCCGATGGTCCATCTCCGACAATATGTGTCAGTTATGAGTTCAGTGGGCCTGACACAGCGCCAAGTTCAGATGATGTTTGGGATGTCACTGGAGGGGGAACCCGTAGTGTGGTACCATAGCCTTGAAGAAAGGTTAAGGAGGATTGGAGGGAATTGGCAGATGCATTTCTGAAACAGTATGTTACAGACTTGAAGATTGATTTGCACTACTCCGTGATTTGGAGAACACTAAGCAGAAGCCGGAAGAAAGCTTCAAATAGTATGTAGACCGCTGGAGAAGCCAGCTTCTGAAGATGCAGACTCGGCCCTTAGAGAAGGACCAAATCAAAATGATCATCAAGGGCACCAAGCCCTCCATTTATGGCAAGTTGAGGAGAATGACCTCCATGATTGCAGATTTTCGACAGTTGAGGGAAACTATAATGGATATAGAAGAAGAAGAGGCTGAGAATAGAAAGTTCTATGGCCAGAATATGAGGACTTTTGGGGGGCATTCTGAGACTAACCCGCTACTGCCGAAGTCGCTGCCATTAGAAACAGGCAATTCTCTAACCTTGGTAGACCTTTGTCGAAGGTATTTGAAAATTTACAGGGACAAGGACTCTTGAAACCCTTAGAAGGCAAACCACTTCCAAACCCGCCACCGCCACACATAAATGTGAACCTTTATTGCCAATTCCACCAGCTACATGGCCATGACACCGACAACTGCACCCGCCTCAGGCATGAAATTCAAGATCTCATAGATTCCCGTAAAATACTCGACCCAAGAAAAGAACAGCCTAGCACACACACCAACCCTCTACCAAACTACCACTCAGTTCCACCACCCACCTATATGATCAACTCCGGCCTACTCGAAAGCTTCGTCCTTCAAGCTCTCAACCACTCAGCTTCTTTCATTGGGATAGGGAACGACAGTAGTGGGGGAACATAGGCCAAGAAAGAAGGCAATGCTGCGAATGATGAAGCTGTTACTCCTGGTTTATTTGATGTTGCATTTTCAAAGACATTGATTTTATCTACTTGTTTGAATCGTTTCTTAAGGATAATAAAGACGTTCATTTCGCTTACTTGCCTTAGGCTCTTCCTTTCAACCTGTAACATGAGTATATTTGGCAAAAGCATTCAACCCTGGTACTATGATGCTCAGCGATGTTTAGAACACGGGGAATTCTCGAAAGAAGCAAGCAGAAAAGATAAGATAGCCATTCAGAAAGTGGGAAATAGGGGCAGTGAGACTGTCAGATTTGGAAGGGAACGAGTTCACCTAGCCGATCAATATGGATAGATTGAAGCAGTATTTCGCCTAAGGAAGAAAATGTCGAGCGATCACCAGGAGGACTGGCAGAGGACCTAAACCATGGAATAGAAAATTCATTCATGCATGCATGCATACATGTAACATATTTGCAATCCTTTTCATGTTTGTTCTGTTTTGTAATAACAGGTTTCAAAGGAGAAAAAAGAAAGCGTCAAATGCAAGCCAACCAGAAGCAGCAACAGTACAATGTCAGCAGTTTTCAGGAATGAATCATAGGGGTGAGGCCCGTATGAGTATCAGTCTAGGGGCGAGGCCCATATCAGCAGTATCAGTTTGGGGCGAGGCCCACATCATTATGGGGACGAGGCCCACATCAGCATCGGTTTAGGGGCGAGGCCCATATTAGCAGTATCAGTCTTGGGGCGAGGCCCATATTAGCATCAGTATCAATCTTGTCGGGTATGGCACTCTGGGGGCGAGGCCCACATCATTATCAGTTTCAGTCTTGCCGGGAAGGGCACTCCGAGAATGGAGCACAGTTCAAGAATGAACAAGCCGGGAATGGTAATCCGAGAATGAAGCAAGGTTCGAGAATGAACAAGCTGGGAATGGCAATCCGAGAATGGAGCAGAGTTCGAGAATGAACAAGCCGGGAAGGGCACTCCGAGAATGGACAGAGTTCGAGAATGAACAAGCCGAGAATGGCAATCCAATAATGGAGTAGAGTTCGAGAATGAACAAGCCGAGAATGGCAATCCAATAATGGAGCAAGGTTCGAGAATGAACAAGCCGAGAATGGCAATCCGAGAATGGAGCAGAGTTCAAGAATGAACAAGCCGAGAATGGCACTCCAGGAATGGAAACATGGTTCAGGAATGGACCACCTCACAGTAACGGTTCGGGAATGGACCACCTCACAAACACGGTTCGGAAATGGACCACCTCACAATAACGGTTCAGGAATGGACCACCTCACAAACACGGTTCGGGAATAGACCACCTCACAGTAACGGTTCGGGAATGGACCACCTCACAAACACGGTTCTGGAATAGACCACATCACAGTAACAGTTCGAGAATGGACCACCTCACAGTAACGGTTCGGGAATGGACACCTCACGGTAACGGTTCGGGAATGGACTACATCACAGCCATGGTTCGGGAATGAACCAGAGGTCGCAGCACCTCACCACCAAATCAACTCAACTCAACACATGGCAAGTCAAGTGGCAGCTGGCGAGCCAGGTAAGTAAAAATGCATTGCATAACTTTGATAGGATTGTCACTGTTAAACGTTACAAGTCCCATTAAAGTGGGGGCGACTGTAGGCACTGTATTTTTGCATATAAGTCCCTATGATGAGTCTCATTTAGAGTCACTACCTTTATGTCACCGAAGTCGCGGGAAACAGACGTCGGAAGGGGAAATTCAGAATAAGTATGTCATCAGATTCATTTCACAAGTTCACTGTTTTCGTTCGTGCTGTGTTCGTTACCATGTTCAAACGTCAAGCAGATTGCGGGCATTCGTGTAGCGTTCGAATCGGCGTTCGAATGGTGTCGGTATTTCTGGTTTTGCTGTTAGCCTCATGTTGGACAATTATGACCCATAGCGTCACTATTTGTATAGATCATGGTGTTGTTGTACAAATTAACTATGTGACAAAGGAGATTGCACTCTTATCATTTGTGATTAGATCACCAAGATATATAAATGATAGGAGGTCCCTATGATTTGTTCCTGGATTGAGAATGATATGAGACAGTATCAATCCACGAAGGATAAATCATTAAATATCCCTAGTCAGAGTATTATAAAGATTGGACATCGATAAATACGTAAAAGACTAGTATTACACTTGTGCGCGTTGTGAGGGAACAAACGGCATAGTTCTCATATATTGGGTATAGGATACTCATGCAAGTGTAATAGGAGGTTGTGTTTTACCAATGGTACGGGAAACAGCTTCGCTCTAGATAGACCCCCTCTGAATTCCATTGGTAGTATGACTATGTGTCTATGGAAGTCCGAAATCAGGGTAGGTGTATTTGGTCTTAACCTGAGACTTGCACCGCTAATAATTGCGAAAATCAATATACTTTGGTTGCGGTCGTCCAGGGCTTTAATAGGTTCTGTGTACGCCTATGCTGGGTATATTGAGAATCGTAGTGTGTTGGGTGTGATGTCAAGACGGAAGTGTCACTCCAGTCATATGGAGATTATGATCGCGTAGGGATACAGAACTGGTTCTCTAAAAAGGTTGCAACCGTCAGGATAATATGACTTGGTCATGATTATCCGATAATAAGAGACTAGTTGCTCGTAATCCGATATATTCTTTGTACGGGGCAGACACTGTACCAGCCCTAGGCCTTGCATGTGATCATCCGATACTGGATCGAAATACGCAATACTACGTATACTACGCCTGATATAGATCTTTTACTCTTGTAAGGATATTTCTGGAGAATTGGGTAGGCATGGCGCTTTGCTAGAAGCCAACCTTGTCTTGTA
>SKCR01041541.1:0-59794 GCA_019454045.1 Zanthoxylum bungeanum
AGGCTTATATGACGAACGTGTCTGAACTTAGAGAGTCACAATATGAAGTGTACTCGTTGAGCACTTGGGTAGCCGATTATTTTTGATAAATATAATATTCGATATTATAATTATCAACTAAGATAATCAAGTGTTATTGGATAACATTGATTATTTACTTTGACATAATTGGATTAATTAGATTAATCCAATAATTACACAATGGCTTAATTGTAAAATCATAATTATCTCTACCATTTGAGGATATTATGGTAATTGTAAGTATGTAATAATAGGTGGTTTTGGCTTGATTTAATTGGATTAAATCAATGTGGCAAACATTTAACTAATCCATTTCCTAATCTTTGGCTTGATTTAATTGTATTAAATTAAAGTGGGAGACAATGGAGATTAGTCACACCTAATTATACATATTTGGACAATTAGATTAGGCCCACTTAAAAGTTGATTACAACTTTTATTAATTAAAAATTGCATAAGTTTTGCTATAAATAGCAAGCTTTAGGAAGGTTTTAATTACAAGTTCAAATACAAGCATAAACAAATTCTTGAGAGATTAGCCTAAGTTAGAGAAGTGTTTAGAGAAGCTTGTGAGCTCTCTACAACATTTCATCTAGGAGAAATCAAGATTGGATCTTGAAGTGAAGCTTGGAAGCATTGGAAATAAGATTGGATCTTGGAGTCAAGCTTGCACACCTTGGAGGTTCTCCAACAATTTCAACAAAGGAGAAGTAGATTGGATATTGCATCAAGCTTACTAGGTAATGTTTGATCCTCTCCAAAGCTATGTTTATATGTGTATTAGATGCATGATTACATAGCTTAATGTTGAATAAGGCTAATCAATTGTGTTAGGATACTTTAGAAGTATAAACACTACATGCTTGTAATTAGGTCAAATGTTTATGTTGGACATGGAACAATTAATAAGAGTTTGGAACTCTAAATTAAAACATAGAGCTATGGCTACCATTCTAGATTCACTTGACCACCTTTAGGTGAACTAGAATTGTTCACGGGACATTTGGTACTTTGGGATTCTAAAATGGTTTGTGTAATGGATTCAAAATTTACGCTAATGCGTATTTAGAATAAATTTATGTTTTTGGAAAAATATTTGATATTTTGAAAAACTAGGTTTTTTATTCTATAACATGTATTTATGTTGGTTTTGAAATTAAAAATTAATTTTGGGTGTTTTTGAAGTGTTTAGGGAAGACCGGAAATTAATGGGTTATAAACCCTCTTATTGCAGGTCTATGGAATGAGAGCTACTACTTAGCAAAAAATAAATAAAGAAAGAAAAGGGGATGCGCGCTACAGTGTCGCACTCACTGTTCACGCGCGCAGTGCGAGCGCACTGTAGCGCGTGTGGCGCCATTCGCGCGCGTTGATTTTATTTTGCTTCTTTCGGGAGCTTCCGGACTCCGATTCAGTCCCGGTTTTTTCCTATACACTCGTAATGGAATATAGTATTTCATCAAATGATTTAAAATTACACCCATACTTGATATACATGGGTTAGACCCATTTTCGTTGTCCGAGGCATCGATCTGACCCTAGGGGTTCCACAACTGCCCCAACAATTTCATCAAATATAATATAATATTCTATTAAATAGAATAAATGATTAAATTTTGCTCGTACCTCCGAGGCGCAAGTATTTTTCAATTATATAACCATTATACAAAAGAAAGATTCAAATCTCAAACGTTTCAAGATTCGAATTTTCTACTTATACATATCATATACGTAACTGTAGAAACTAATGGAACCTTAATTAAAAGGACGAATTAGAGTTGCATGAGCATATCCCCAAGAGTATTGAAATTAATTCGGTAACATTCAATATCAAACGAATCAAATCATATAAGATTCTATTCCTCCCACTGACCAATTCCATCACAATGGAATCGTAGAAAAATAATATTGAGTAAGAATCATATTCATTTAATAACCTTAGAACTAATTGGCATAAATTCATATATTTGATCATATCAAACATCTTTGAACAAATAAAAAAACTCACGATGAATTTTAATGATATAGTTTTCAAAACTTTAAATCGAATATATTTGAACCAGTCAAAATATTTTATTCGCGTTTCATCATAAACATATTAAAATTTCTCGAACCATTCAAGACTTTCAATATGTGTTCTTCTAGAAACACGTAACTAAGTCATAACAGTTCATTAACTAAGTTACGAAGTAAAGAAAACTATCCAATACAATTTCTAATTCATGAAACTACATACATCTAATGTATTAGTTTAATAAATCTGTGGTCCAATGACGATCATTGGTTAAATGAGATTTAATCACTTCCTGAATACAATATTCATTAAATGGATAAGGATATGTGGTGTGATCTCATATCAGACCATCATTTACCATACAAAATAAACATCTAATGTTTATGTGATAAAATCTCATAAAGCATTGTTCTAAGTTATATAATTAATCGGATATTTTCTTAGTGTTTATCTCTACATCAATGACACTACTAGTCGTTTTAAAATATGTAATAAATGTTTATAAAGAACAAGTAATTATCCAATAGTCACAAGTTCTGATATCAAATATCAAAATAATCATTAAATAATATTTTAAATAACTATACTGGAGATCCGATATCAAATACATATAGTTGTCGTATTGTGAAAATCGATATTTCCTATACACAACTATACGCATCTCCTTTATTTAGCTTTATAATTTGTCTTCAACTATTCACAACAATTGCAAATAATTGATTAGCAAATTATGCCAGACACATTACCTCTAAAGGTCACTAAAGTCAAGAAACGTCATTATCAGATAAACAAATACCTAATGGGGTTTTCTTAATACCAGTCAAGAATCTCGAGACATGAACTAATTCACGTCAATTCTTACTGAAAAAAGAAACTATTCTCTCCAGACTATTATATCCTAAACCAGATATCTATTTAGATTACCTATTGTGACTTATAAACTATGTCACTAACCATCTTGATTTTTCAAGAAAATCGGAACAGTAGTTCCAGATGGTTTTGACTAATCTAACAATATCCAAGCCTACTCTAAATCTAGAACCTATTCTAGAAATCTGCAACCATAAGGAAAGTTAGAAAATATATATAAATAATATGCATGCAGTGAATTAGAAGTTTTAAATCTATCAACACAATAGAATAAAGGAAACATAAGCAGCAATATTCATAATATTACACATTGCCTTGGTTATGGAATTTTTAAACCAAGCAGTGCCTCCCACTATTTTACGTAATACCGTAATCCCCAACGGAAAACGGGAATTCAATTATTCAATTGAATTCCATAGTGAGAGGTGGACCACATGAATATATTTCGACTCACATCTTTGGCACGTTCTCGCCTACGTATATTCATTAGGTAGATAACTCTTTATCAGTCACTCACTGGTGACTCATGTAGACACTGGTTTTCGGTCGAGGTCTACAATCAAGATTTTCGTAGAAATGGTGGGCACTAGCAATCCTGTAAAACAAGAGGTAGAATGAGCGTGGAGAGTCTTCCTGTCGGTGTGGTGGGTGTCATAGGCACTCCGACGCTCAAGTCAGTAATGAGAATGAGCTATAAATGCAGTATGAAAAGATGCAAGGTCTAATATATACATATCACTAAATCATATTTAGTTTCAATCTAATCATAATTAGATCGAATATGTATATAAAAGCAAGAAGTATTACCATAAATAAGTAATATTACGGAAAAATGAATTGTTCGTATTCATGAATCGGACATGAATACGATCCAGACTGGCACTCCGAGCACCAACCCTAACATATATGACGAACATGTTTGGACTTAGAGAGTCTCACAATATGAAGTATACGCGTTGAGCACTTGGGTAGCTGATAATGTTTGATAATAAATAATATTTGATATTATAATTATCAATTAAAATAGTTAAGTGTTATTAGATAAAAATAATTATTTACTTTGACCCAATTGGATTAATCCAAATTTATTTAATAGTTAAATAATAATTACATAAGGGCTTTATTGTAATTTCATAAATATCTCTACAATTGGAGGATATTTTGGTACTTACAAAATATGTAATAAGAAGTGTATTTGGCTTGATTTAATTAGATTTGTTAGTTCCATATTTGTAGGCAATGTCCGTAACAAAATAAGTTCAATTGAGTTGTAATGAGTCTTGAAGATCTCGGTGCAATTGGACTGGTATCTGGCAAAGTTGTGCATGAATATCAGATTTGTATTTGTGCTACGTTCGTGGAAGTGTTCGAACGAGTGGTGTCAATGTCACGTTCGTGTTTGGGTTCGAACGAAACTTGGCAAAAGGTTCTCGTGCATGGTGAGTTCTTATTTCCGTTCGGATGATACCTTCCAGTGAGCTTGTGTTCGAGGTGTGTTAGATATCACGTTCGAATGAGTTTTCAAAACAAGCACACGTTCGATACGCGTTCGTGTGGCGTTCAAATGCCCATGCGTAAGTGACCTGTTTTGGACACGTTTTTAACCTATTTTACACTTGGAATCCTTTGGTTTTTGCCCTACCTATATATAGAACATTAAGCCACATTCACAAGTGTTGAAAACACATTAATCTAAGCCTAAAACCTTCTTAGTTTTTCAACCTATCCTTATCTCACCAGAAGACTTCTTTATTTTCTTGTCTTTTTTGTTTTTGGTGAATCGATTTTTATTAAACCGTCAACACATCAAAACTCAATTTCCTAAACCTTCAGAGTTCTAATGGAGGAAGATTGGTAGTCGGAGTTCCGGTATTCAGAGCTTGTAAAGTTAATCCACTGAGAGACTTCAGAGGTTCTGAAGAAAACTGTGGGGTACATGGTCGAGGAGTTCTTCGAGTTCTTGCAATCTAGAGGTATTAGAGTCGGTGGAGTTGTCGCAATAGGTCTTTTATCATCGCTGTAAGTATTTCTCTATTATAGTGGATTTTGGACTGGTAGGCGAGATACCCGGAGTGATTTTTTACTCGTACGAGTTTTCTACTTCGTCACCAAAAAATTACTTGTATTGATTTTGTTTTTGCTTTTATTTATTTATGTTGATTTATATTGTTTGCTATTAATGGTGTTTGAAAATTTGATTAATCCATAGTAGTATTAATTATGACTTGTCTTGATTAATTGTGATAATTCCGCATAATGTCAGAATCTAGGATAAAATACGAACTTTCAATTAGTATCAAGACCCTTGGTATATCTTGTGCTTACATTTCACATACATATTTTTATTTTTGTCGAGGCATGGTCGCATGTATGAGTTTTTGGACGAGTAGTCTAATCTCTATCATACTTTGCTCACTAAATAGTGTGAACTTTGACTAGATGACCTTACAATCCCCTTGTAAAAGTAAAAGAAAAAAATTTAAAAAAAAAAAAACTCAGCTTACATATGTTTATGTTGAACATGAACATAAAATTAAAGTTTGGAACTCTAGATAAAAATTTGGAGCTATGACTACCATTATAAAATCACTTGACCATCTTTAAGTGACCTAAATTTGTTTAAGGGTACTTTATTATGAGATTCTTGTTTGGTTTGTATTTTAAATTCAAAATTTACGCATCTATATATTTTGAATAAATTTATGTTTTTGTAAAAATATTTGATATTTTGAAGGAAAAAATGATTTTATTTTTTAATATGTGTTAATGTTGGTTTTGATATTTGTTGACGGCTGATTTTGGTCTCAGGGTAATATTGGAATATCACTCCCGAGGAAATCCTCCCTCAATAGTGAATTTGTTTGGTTATGGGGGACCAAAGGCAAATTAGCAGAAAACAGATAAACACACCAATCAACAAGGGGATTTAACGTGGTTCGGTGGATTTGGATCCGACCTACGTCCACGGACACAAAAAAGATGGTACTTTTATTACTTAAACACTCTTCTCGGGCCTCTACAAGTCAGAGCTTGAAGATTCAGACCACTAATTTTGTTGTCGATTTGATGATTTGATCATGCCTTTTACACGTACTATGCCCTCCTATTTATAATAACATAGAAATCAGACTCCTATTTGCATAAGAAATCCTAGTTGGACTTTAGTCTTCTTTCCTTGTAAGGATTCCTAGTCCGATTCTCCCTTCTCTTTTCTTATTCCTTTTCGGATTCTGACTTCATCTCCTTGTGAGAGTGGGATAACTCGTTTTATCTTATCCGCAAGAATAGAGTGTCGTCATCTTGAACGCGTCTCGCCGTCTGGTCGGTCTTTATGTGGTCGGTCATGACAGTCTTTTATGCTGAGAGTGTTTCAGCCAACCTTATAGTGCTCGGTCATCCGAACCAAAGTGGTCGGTCTTCACGTATTATGGTCGGGTCGGCTATATGATCTCAACCAGTCAGGGAATTACCCTTCTGTCCTCGTCATGCTGTCTTAATGTTATAGTGCCTGAAAACACCATCAACATTTGTCCCCTAGTTCTCGGTTCCAACAAGCGTGCAAGTTGGTGCCGGGAACTATATAAAGAAGGTGTTTTCTGATTTGCTCTGTTGGAGGTCGGTCCGGTGTCGAGAAATGCTTTGTTGCCTCTTTTCAAGCGCTTTGTCTTGAGACACGCAACAGTCACGTCCGCTTAAATGTCTGTCAAATCAATTTTAGGGTTTTTTCTAAGTTCGACATTTGTCAAACATCCGCCGGGTTCCCGCCAAAAAGGGGGTGAATCGACCGTGAAGAGGTGTCTTCACAGTGGGCTGATCTCAGCGTCTGTGATCTCAGCCGTCCCCACAGACGGCGCCAACTGTTGACTGCTGATTTTGGTCTCAGGGTAATATTGGAATATCACTCCCGAGGAAATCCTCCCTCAATAGTGAATTTGTTTGGTTATGGGGGACCAAAGGCAATTTAGCAGAAAACAGATAAACACCACCAATCAACAAGGGGATTTAACGTGGTTCGGTGGATTTGGATCTGACCTACGTCCATGGACACAAAAAAGATGGTACTTTTATTACTTAAACACTCTTCTCGGGCCTCTACAAGTCAGAGCTTGAAGATTCAGACCACTAATTTTGTTGTCGATTTGATGATTTGATCATGCCTTTTACACGTACTATGCCCTCCTATTTATAATAACACAGAAATCAGACTCCTATTTGCATAAAAAATCCTAGTTGGACTTTAGTCTTCTTTCCTTGTAAGGATTCCTAGTCCGATTCTCCCTTCTCTTTTCTTATCCTTTTCGGATTCTGACTTCATCTCCTTGTGAGAGTGGGATAACTCGTTTTATCTTATCCGCAAGAATAGAGTGTCGTCATCTGAACGCGTCTCGCCGTCTGGTCGGTCTTTATGTGGTCGGTCATGACAGTCTTTTATGCTGAGAGTGTTTCTGCCGACCTTATAGTGCTCGGTCATCCGAACCAAAGTGGTCGGTCTTCACGTATTATGGTCGGGTCTCAACCAGTCAGGGAATTACCCTTCTGTCCTCGTCATGCTGTCTTAATGTTATAGTGCCTGAAAACACCATCAACAATATTAAAATTATATTTTAGGTGTTTGGAATTTTTAAGGAAGTTGAAAATAATTTGGGTTAAAAATCATATTTCCGCTCTATGCAAAGAGAGCTAAAAGAAATTTAAATTTTAAAAAAATGCATGTACGCGTGCAGCGCAGGCATGCGCAAGCTGCGCGAGAGACAAGCGTTTGGCATAGGTGCCAAATTCGTTTTCTTCCGTTCTTAAGTTTTCAGATTCTGATTTCTCTCTAGTTTTTTTCTTGTGCACTCGTTATGTAATATAATATTATATTAAATTATTTAAAAATACACCTATGCTCAATAACCACGGGTTAGATCTCTTTCCGCTGCGTGGGCACCAATACAACTCTAAGAGTTCCACATTCGCCACAACAGCGCTGACGATACGGCGAATGCCACCCTAAAAACTTCCTTGGGATCTTACCTTGTCGAGACACTTCTTTTCTATTTAATTTTTTCATTCTTTTTCAAAAAAAAAGTATTTTTGGATGCATGTTCATTGTTTAATTTTATTTAATAATTTTAAAACTCAAACCCAAAACTTGCAGGAACTTCGTTGGACTATCTTACAGATAAGGGTGGTAATGGGCCGGGCCCGACCCGGGCTTATCAAAGGAAAAAAAAAAAGCCCGGGTCCGGGAAAAGCCCGGCCCGGACTTTTTTTTGGCCTATTTTTTTAAGAAAAAATATTTAAAAAAATACAAATACAAAATACATTCACACTATATGCAAAGACAATTCACAAATAAATCACAAGTTTCATCGATAAATTAACAATTTAAATGCTACAAACAAATAAAAATGCTACAAACATATTAAATATATATATATATATATATATGTTTTTTTTTTTTTTTGGCCCGGGCCAAAAATAGAAAGCCCGATCCTGGCCGGGTCGGACCGTACCGGGCCCGGACTTTTCTGCCACTCTTATTTACAAAGGCTATTATAATGACACAAAATTCCACAGAATAATTCTCTGCTTAATTTGTCATTTTTAAAAAAAAAATAGTTTAGGAAATTATTTATTCAATATATTTTAAATTTTTTTATTTGTTTGGTGTAAGATTTTATAGGTTGAAGGTGGAAATCCTACTAGGACCGGAAGGAGAGGATATTTCATATATCTAAGATTTTGGGATTAGCGCGGAAGCATTTATGTGGCTATAATTTAAATTTTCTTGCAAAATCATTTAAAGATCATGGTTATATCGTTGTTGATGTAAAAAATATATAAATAAATAAAATTAATCTCTATTAATTTTATAAGCATGCAAATAAATTATATTTATCAATATAAATAATATTTAATAATAATAAACATACTCTGATATGACACACTAACACTCATCTACAAACAAATTGCTCTCACTTTGAGAACAAATAAACTACTTTTTCTTTTCTCAGATGTTGAAGTTTTAAAAAGAGGATCAAATAAATAATTTTTTTGAATTAATCTTAAAACAAACTAGGAACAACCAAAGAGATAGAGGGGGACAAAATTCGGCCAAGGAGAGTTATATCTCCATTGGCCGAATTCTCCATCTATTTATAGATGGGGAATGCTTCAATTGTATCCCAATAAATAAGGACGCTTCAAGATCTCTCCAAAATAAATTTAATCTCTTACAGATTCTTTCCAAAATAAATTAGGATACTTAATATCAAATTAGGAATCTTAATTAAATAAAGACTTCCCTATTTAATATTAATTAGGACTGTAATTAATTTGGGTGTTAACCCACTAAATTAAAGCCCAATATATTATTTATTATTTTGACCCAATAATTAATTAACTATTCATTAATTAATTTATCTTATTTAATTTAATTTTAATTAAAAATTAATTAAAATTACGTCTAATTAAATTAAATTTATTTAATATAAATATCAAATATTTATTTAAAAAATTAAATCGAATTTTATATTTTGAATTTATTAATCAAATTAATATTTCCAAAATATTTTGAATATTCTAATCCAACTAGGAAATCTTATTTTTCCAAAATAATCATTTATTAACTTTTAATAAACATACTCGAATTTGTAACATAGATGAGAACTATATTTGTAAGACCGTCATAAGTTCATTATCGAATAGCAGTGAAATAATATTAACTTTTTATAATTTCATCTCTGGGTAATTACCTAACAGCAAGCCATGACCCATAGTCGATGAATGAAGTGAAAAACATATGAACCTGTAAATACACTTCGAGCATGTCATCTCATTCCTTTCGATATTTATTTCTTATCGAGTTCAGGATCATGGTTAGATCAACTCCTTTCTACTCGACATATCTTTAAACTCTATCTTGTGGATTTGATATCTCTAAGATATCGATTGCTTTGGTCAAAAACTTATATCTACAACTTTGAATTTCCTTGAAATATCTTTAGCTTCTATTATCAAAGTTATCAGATTTCATCTTGAAGCACACGTGACTTCGTATGTAATATTTTAATGTCATCTAGCATTTATTCAAATGATGTGGATAATCAAATGAGCATATACCAGTGAACCAATATTTTACTAATAATCACATTTTATATATAACTTACTTTGAGACTTATTCGTATAAATATCGTTGACTCTCATAATCACAAACGCTTTTGAATTAACAATATTTATTAGATATAATGTCTCGGGACATACACATGAAATATGGATATAACAATGTGGAGATAACAAATATCTTTTAATAATAAATTACATTATAAACATCATGCCTTAAATCATAACATTTATATTTGATTTTAGGGCATACACTCTAACTATATAAGTATAATTTTTTAATAACAAAAATTAAAAATTTATTGCTTTTTCGTGTACAAAACTTAAGTTACATTAGTCATTATATTATTAATCAGTTCCTTGATTGTTTGATTAAAATATTCATTGGTCAGTTAATTTTTTTTGGGTATCGTGAAAGTCAAACCTTTATTTTTTTTCCCATGATTTTTAATGTATGCATGACTCTTGATATCCTTTTGATTAGGGGTGTCAAATTTACCTGGATCCGTATAGACTCGGAAGATCTGGGTCCGTGATAAAAAAATTTGGACCTGGTCTAATAAATTAGGATTCGCGTGAATCCGGATCCGGACCCGAGATCCTACGGGTCTGGCTCGAATAAACCCGGATCCGAAAAAAATAAATTAAATAAATTAAAATATAATAATAAAATAATATGTATATATAAATAAAAATATAATATAATATAATTAAAAATATAAAAGAATTGAAATAAAAGTAATAAAATTTACAAAATACAAATATAAATATAAATATAAATATAAAATTATACAATTAAAAATTAAAAAAATAATAAAAATCAAAACGGGTATCCGGATCCGGACCGGGTATACTTGGGTTCGGACCGGGTAAATCCGGATCCGGACCCGTATATATTTACTCTGGTGCGGGTCCAGACCCCGCACAATGGATCCGGACCCGGACCCAAATTCGGATTTTGTCATCCTTATTTCTAATCTTAATTAATGGATTTATGGGTCTTAATTAAAATTTCCCATGATAATTTATGACTTCCAATTCTTCAATTAAATGAATATGATACTCATGTTTTGGGTTCATGCTACCACCCGTTTCAAAATCAATCATAAAATAAAACAAAGAGATGCATTGAATGATATTAAAGAGATGTAGAGGTTCAATCTTTGTGTTGATGTGTTTATAAACGGTTAATCTTCCGATATATTCAAATGTTGAAACTCTATCAATTAATTAGATAAGTGGAGCCCGAACTTATCTAAAAAAATTGAGAAATAACTTCATTTTTATGTTGTCCATGAAAGCCTATGAATTATTAATATTTAAAATAAATTATTAATGTAAAATTCTTCTCATTCTTCCTCCAAATTTTTCGTTTTCCAAAATTTTTAATTATTAAAAATACGTTAATTAAATAATATCATTTCAAATGAATTATTAATATTTCAACTTTTCATATTCTTTAATTTCAAATCCTTCATTTTTTTAACTCATCCAAACTCTTCGTTTTCTTAAATTATTAATGATTAAAAATTTATTAATTAAATATGTATTTATTTTAAATGAATTATTACTTTTCACTTTCTTCATTAATTCTCACCTATTTATTAGTAAAAATTCAAAGGAAACTCATGAAATCTAATAACTCATGAAATCTCCTTATGAGTGTTAACCTTAGAATTTAATAAACGAACAACGTTTAACATGTATAACTCAATGATCAAAGGATAAAGACCAGCATCGAGAGCAATCTGCACCCAAATCGATGGAGTCGGATTCTAGAAACGTGGTTAACATGGTCAATGGTCGAGAAAACAGCCTGAAGGAAATTGTTTGGCTGATTGCGGAGATTCAAGCTCTCGAAGCAGAGGGAAATCAATCTCAAATCATTCATGTGTCTAGAGTGTGTAATGAGAAAGCTCATAGACTAGCTAAGCTTGCTATCTTTAATTCTGAATGTTGTATCTGACCAGAGGAAATTCCAGAATCTGTAAGTAAATTGCTTTAACTTTTTTGCAATGAGTATCCACTTTTCAAAAAAAAAAAAAAAAGAAGGATAATGCTTCCGGGTTTCATCCTCTAAATTTGGCAAATTCATGCATTGTCGAAAGTTTTTTGTCATCATTTAGAATGCGGACGTCACTCATCTGTCAGTTTTAGATATTTATTTTCCTTGAATGGATATGGATGTGATCCCATGAAGACCAATGATAAGCAACCAAATGCATCCAATTTAATCACCAGTTGTAATGAATGAATTTCTTCACTAGGAAACAAAGGGGGTTTGACGATATACTTCTTATGAATGTTTTGAAAATCAGACCAAATTGGTTGATTAAATTAATTGAATCGAGAATTGATCGCGATTCTAATTTAATAAAAATTTTAAAATCAACCTGTAAAAAATGATAAAAATTGGTCAAATTAATGAACCGGTCTAATTAATTTTTTTATCCTAACAATTTTTAACCAAAAATTATAAAAATTTAATTAAAATTATATATAACATCAAATGCTTCTACCAGACTGTAAGAGTGAAGCGGGGTTTACCGCTATACCTATAACATTGACAAACACTACACAGTTGAGCTTGCAACCCGTAAAGAGTACGGATAGTCTTGCGAGAGAATAACCAGAGAATAAGAGAGTTGTCACCCAGTATGAGACACCAATAATGATTTAAGGCCGCACTACACCCCTCGCAAGGTCCGACCTTAAACCTGTTTTGGGTTCAGAATGGTTTCTAACTCATGCTAGTATAATATTTACGCTTAAAGGAGGTGTCCACACTTCTTATAATGCAGTCACATGCAATAAGATTTCAGGTACATAAGGTCTGAATAGGTTCATCAATGTCCGGCCAGATGTATGATGAGTCTGGTCTCTTGTGAATCAGAAAGTCAACAAAAACATGCATACGAGCCAAAAGGAAGAACATGTATAATAGTAAACGAAATAATGGAGTAAACAATTGCATGCGTATTATTATTCAATGATAAATCGCAAGCAAACATAATAGAGTAAAATATTAAATTAGTGATGTAGCGTGATATTGTTATCAATTTGTTGGAGGTGAGTGCATGTCCGGCCGGACGTGATGGACGTCCGACCGGAGATACTATGTCGAAAACAAAAATTCTAAAGCGTAGAGATATTAATAAAGGTGCCCTCAGGTCATACCTTTTACTATGTAGTTTGGCACCGAAGACGTCTTTGATGGCCGGTCATTGCTGGATTCGTACCATGAAGTGGGGCACTCCAAAGGTTGGTACTGTTTCTTTCTCTCTCTCTCAAGTTCAATATTTTGCAGATATCTCTTTAGGGTACATTTCTCATATTTATTTTTCAGTGCTTTGTAAATGAGAATATGCCTCTTTTTATAGAGTGACAAGGGGTCCGAGAAAGGAAGGGAACACAATCCCTCATTCTCTTTTTTCTGTTTGGCGTTACCGGTGTGTAATATTCGAGCGATGTCTGACCGGACTTATAATTTTAAATATATGTCTGGTCGGCGATTAATCAGCTCCCAATTTTCAACTTTTGGAAATTTGCAGATGCGTTTATCAATTAATAAGTGTCCGGCCAAATAAAAAATTTGGATTTTATATCCGACCGGGCATAATCGGATTTCGTGTCTCTAGTAATTGACAATTTGCTCGTTTAATGACAGTTGTGTCATGTCCGACCGGACTTGGGATTTTCAAAGTATGTCCGGACGGCTTTTATAGCTAGAGACAAGGTAGGCCGGGTATAGGTGATGTCCAGCCAGCTTTTGGCTATGTTCATGAAGTTCATTTCATTCCTAATACTCATCTTTGTAATTTCCCAAATTTCAGAAGGTGTCCTCGTAAGAGACTCATCATCGGGCTATACATAAAAAATATAGTGTCTATACGGATGAATCAGTGTACCACTAAACCTTTTAGATTACTGATTCAATTTTTATAATAATGCTTATTATGTTAGGATATGTACTTTATATCTCAAATAATATGTCAATAATTATTATTTGATGTATAGAGGTGTAGCATTACTCATTTATTATATATCTTTTTGGTTTTATATATATTAACACATGGCTCACAATTTATGCGGGTTGAGCATATATTTTACGTATTAATCTTGTAAATTTTTTGGATCTTGTCGGTTTTATAGTTTAAATGAGACAATTGATTTACTCACATGAAATATTTATATCTCATTCGTTTTTCTCATAATTCTCAAATAATATTTTTAATTCATTGTATAAGAGCTAATAGTCGGAGTCTGCATCATGAGGCCTAATAAATAATAAAAAAAATCGTGAAATAAAAAATTTTATAAAAATAATTCAAAATAAAATAACAAATAATAATAGACTCGAAATCCAAAAACAATGGCTAGGTTTTGTGGGCGGCTACTATTTAGTTTTCTTATTTTAATATGAGATTATATGTTTATGTAGTAATAGGTTTTTTATTTTATAATTTAATAATGAAAATATTAATTATAAAAATTAGGTGACACATATATTTTTTATTTTAATAGAAGATTATGATATATCTTCTTATTATAATATGTAATAAAAAAATTAATTGTGACGCAATGAGAAAGTTTAAAACGTTTAACACATACACACACCTAGATATATATATATATATATATCAGATGTCATAATATGTTTTCTTGTTATAATAAGGTTTTTATTTAAAAGATTTATTAATTTAATTTTATATTTTAATAGTATTTTTAATTATAATAAGATAGTATAATATTTTATCTTATTATAATACAGTTCCTATAAAATTATAATGTATATTTTTATTGTAACATATTTTTTATTTAATACAAATTAATTATAAAGATATTTTAATTTTATAATTGAATAATAAAAAATTAATTGTAGAGATTATGTTTTTTTATTTTAATGAGTGATTATAATAGGTTTTATTATTATAATAGTTTTCTTTATTTTAATTTTATAATTTAATAATAATAAATTAAAATATTAATTAATTAATAAGTTTCTTATGTTAATAATTTATTATTTTAATTTTATAATTTAATAATAATAAATTAATTGTAGAGATTATGTTTTTTTATTTTAATGAAAGATTATAATATGTTTCTTTATTTTAATTTTATATTTTAATAAGTTTCTTATGTTAATAATTTATTATTTTAATTTTATAAGATGTACTTGTATTCTAATATGATTTTATTTGGATTTATTAATTTGATTTTATAACTTTAATATTAAGCCGCCATGTGACGCAATGAAGAAACTTAAAAATGTTTAATTTATATATAGAGAGAGATATAGATAATATGTATTTTTATTGTAATAAATTTTTTATTTAATACAAAATTAATTGTAAAAATATTTTAATTTTAAAATTTAATAATAAAAAAATTAATTGTACAGGTTAATTGTAGAGATTAAGTGACACTTATATTTTTTATTTTAGTGAAAGATTATAATATGTTTTCTTATAATAAAAAATAATCATACATATATTTTAATTTTATAATTTAATAATAAAAAAATTAATTATAGATGTTAAGTCAATTGTAAATAATTTTATGATTTTTTTAATAGGATAGTCTAATATGTTTTATTGTTATAATAGAATTCTTATAAAATTATAATATGTATTTTTATTGTATCATGATTTTTATTTGATATATTTATTGATTTAATTATATAGCATGACGCGATGATGAGACTTAAAAATGATATATGTGTGTTTTTTAATTGTTTCTACGGCGAAAAAATGTCACCACTCTTAGGAAAATGATTAAATGAACATAATCTCTTGATATTTGACAAAAATAATTGAAACCCTTTAATATTTAAAAAGTAAACAAAACCTTTAATATTTAAAAAGTAAACAAAATCTTTTATCTTCCAAAGATATTCTCTTTCAATAAACCATCAGGTAGATATGGCAATCGGGATTCGGGACGTCTCATCCCGACCGAATCACATCACATCCCGTCTCATCTCGATTAATATTCAGGATGGAAAAATTGTCTCGAATCTTGATTAATATTTTTAATTGGGACTAAAAATTATCTTGAATCCCGAACCAAATAGTGTGGGATCCTGAATCCATCGGAATTCATGACTTTTTAAACTAAAATTTGGAATTCAAGGAAAAAAAATCATCCCAAATTAATCCCAGTCCGATTTTTAATTCGGGACAATATATCAGCCCAAATCCCGATCAAAATTTTTATTTTGACAAAAAAATATTCTGAATCATGAACCAAGCAGGAGGAGATCCCAATTCCCAATTTTCTGTCAACCCTATTATTATGAGGGTTTTATTTTAACAATGAGCTTTGTTAAGTTAGATTAATTTTATTTATGTTCGGTAAATAATAAACAAACGCCTTTAATTAACATAAGAGATGTTCGAACCTATTAAATTTATGTTCAGAGTTATTAAAATATATGGAGAGACTTTTATAACTATATTAATATTTTATTTCCTGGGACTAAATTTAAAAATCCAAACAATCGTTTATACTTAATGAACTATCTAAAAGGCCATCCCTGATTTTCATTCCTTTTTATTTGATACTAATTCCAAAATTTTTTAAGTACCAATCAAACATAACAGATGATGAGATATGGTTGGTTCAAACAGCCTCTCATGCACCAAAAAAAAAAAAAAAAAAAAGAAAGATTTATTAATAGGATTTTAATATCAAGTGACCAATCATGGCGCAATTTTTTTTTTTTTTTTTGGAATATTGGGGAAATTCTACGTCTATCTATATGGATGCGGGGGAAATCGATATTATCATAAACTTTTACAAAAATATTATCCAGAATTTGAATATAATACCTGAAGTTGCACCTCCAAGATGTAATAATAATAACATGTTATTTATGTAACCAGATAGTAGACTAAAACTCAAAAAAAAAAAAAAAAATGTAAGGTGCTTACTGAAACTTGGCAATAGATGCAAACATTAATTATAAACAAGTTGTAAATTAAAGAGCGCACAAGGGGGGCTAAATATTATAGTTTTGTTTTGATTTTTTTTTTGTTTTTGTTTTTTTTATGTCATGAAAGCTCCATTTTACCAAACACATTAAATAATTGAGATGGTTAGCCAAGCTGGATCCTTTAATATTTTATTTTGTTCTTTTTTTGACATTAAGAACAAATATTTTGTTATGGGGTCACACTATTAAATGAGTTACAAAAACAATAATACCACTCAACAAATACTCAAAACTTTACATTGAAATTATAAACTAAAGTCCATAAAAAGGATAAATAAAATAAAGATACAGATTAAAACACAACATCAAATCAGAAATGTCCATCAAACGGTTGTAAATTAAAAGAAAAAACAACACACAATGCCCCCTTCAGATCTCCACCTGTCAAAACAAAATTATTAAATAGAGTTGGTAAGATATTAATGATACTGATTCCCCATGCCAAACCAAATTCCATTGTTATCATAACTGTAGCCACAATGGAGACAAAATTTAAATTAAAAAATAATTAAGACCAATAAATTACACAAATTATTGCAACTTTTAATCCAAATCCCTTATTGATTTGGATTTCCCATGATTTTATATTAAAAAGAAAAAAAACCTTGGAAAAAATGTTTTTTTTTTAATATAGATTTTTATTTTACTAAATCCAGTTATTTGAATTGTGCGGTTACAGAGTTTATAAGAGGATCCCTTGTAAATATCATCAATAAGTTCATAATACAACATTAAACAAAATTTCTTTAAAAAAAAACACAAATCCCTGTTTAATTGCTCATGAGAGATTAGACAAATGTTCAAATTGATAAATAATTGGACTGATTTAGATCCATAAATATGATCAGAATTTTGTATTATATATTGGACTAATTTAGGCCATGGCCAAACAAATATCTGAAAAAAAGAAAGAGTTGCACATAATTGCAAAAGCTAGAGTAAAAGAAAAGAGTAGAGGAGGTAACTTACATAAGAGGAAGAGAGATCACTACTTGGTGATGATATAAATAGCATAAATAATTCCAGGGATATACCCTAAAATTGTCAAAAGCAAACAGATCCAGAACTCAGCCTGCACAAATTTTCATTTCACCATTAAAATCAAAGCAAAATAAATAAAAAGAAATTAATAATTACATACCAAAACACTATTAACAACTTCTCTATGAATTCTGAAAATATCAGAATTCGAGAATTAACTATATAAATTACCTTACAGCCAAATTTGAGAAAGACACCAAGAGGAGGCAAGATGATAGCCAAGATAATATCGATGCAATTTCTTGTGCCTTCACTTGCCATCTTTTTTTCCTTTTTTTTTTTTTTTTTTTTAAGTAACTGTCTTAAATTTGTAATGAATTGTTTGAGTGAAACTGCTAATGGAGTTGCTACTTGCTATAGTTCCTTAAATAGAGTTTTCAAGAGTCAAGCATCCAGAAGAATTTTCCACACGTGTCGAGTTTTGGTTATCAAGACACAATGACACGTTACCTTTTTTATAACTTGCATGATGTGTTTCATTATCAACAAGCATATAGCATACGCGGTTACTTTTCTTAGATATCTTTCGAATTTTCTAGAATTTTTTTCCCTTTTCGTTTTCTATACAAATCGTCGCACTTAGTCCTCTTTAATATATATCTATTATATTGTAGAATTTAGTTCTATTCCGAATATTTTAGAGTGTAGAGAATTTACTTCATAAGAAAATTAATTTATGAGGATTTAAAAATTTCCTAATTATCAATGTCAATAAATTAAAGTGTAATTAAAAATTAGGTAAATATTTAAACATGTCGTAAGTGAATATGCTATTTTTGCACCCCAATGGAGTTTATATTGTCATTAAGTGAATATATTGTCAAAACAACACTATACATACAATACATAATTTTATATCAATAATTGTGAAAATATCAAAATTAGAGATACCAATTTTATGAATTTTGAAAATATCCGAATTCGACATATCCGCTAACTATATAAATTACCTTACAGCCAAATTTGAGAAAGACACCAAGAGGAGGCAAGATGATAGCCAAGATAATATCGATGCAATTTGCTGTGCCCATCTTTTTTCTTCTTTTTTTTTTTTTTTTGAAGTAACTGCCTTTGTAATGAATTGTTTTGAGTGAAACTGCTAATGGAGTTGCTAGTTCATTAAATAGAGTTTTCAAGAGTCAAGCATCCAGTAGAATTTTCCACACGTGTCAAGTTTTGGTTATCAAAACACAATGACACGTTACCTTTTTATAACTTGCATGATGTGTTTCATTATCAAGATTCAAGCAAGCATACGTGGTTACTTTTCTTAGATATCTTTAGAATTTTTTATAATTTTTTTTTTCCTTTTCGTTTTCTAAACAAACCAATTATTTCGTCGCACTTAGTCCTCTTTAATATATATATATTATATTATAGAATTTAGTTCTCTTCCGAATATTTTAGTGTATAGAATTTACTCCATAACAAAATTAATTTATGAGGATTTAAAAATTTCCTAATTATAAATGTCAATAAAATTAAAGTGTAATTAAAAAGTTAGGTAAATATTTAAACATGCTATTTTTGCACCCCAATCGAGTTTATATTATCGCGGGGAGTTAGAAGATAATGAGATTATAGTCATTACGCCTTCAACCCATATATGGCTTAAATATGTGTTCTAGTCGCACTCGAATCTTGAAGGAGACATCATACATTGAATTTGTAACAAAATCATGCGGATTGGTTGTTTGAGCCACCAAAAATCAAAGCGGTGTGCAAAAAAAAAACAACGACTTCACCGGGAAAACTTCCTGACCCCCTCAATTTTTTTCAACTATTAATATTAAGTAAATAATAAAAATATTTCTTAATTTATATAATAAATTCTTAAAAATGATAAAATCTCCTTAATTGAACCTCCACGCCACTGTTGACCTTCCCAATGTAATTTTTTTAATAAATAAATAAATGCTTGAATAAAAATATAAGCCAATCCAAATGTGCTAAGGCTCGTACACGTCTACAAAGGACGCGTGAAGAGATTGCATTAAAAGTAGCCGAGTGTCAGAATCTGACGGCTCGTAGGTTGCCACATAGGAGGAAGCATTGGCTCTGATGGAAGGTTCCAATTTACTAACCAACGAGACAGAGCCAGCTGTACATGTAAAAATGGGCATCCTATGCGTTTTTTATGTAACTTTCTTTCTCATCTTAATCGAACCAAAAGAAAAAAAAAATCAAAGACGGAAACCGACCTGCCACGTGTGTGCTTATATTAAAATTGCTTAAATTGTGGGTTAATTAAGTAATTAGCATGTTACAAGGAATATAATCATATGGTTTTAGAATCTTTAATCTACTTATGAGCTGTTGGAATTTCTTTTGACGAAAAGAAATAAAGTTTGATTTATATATATATATTATATGGTTTTATTCTATGCTATCATGTTGTGGGTTCACTAGAATATTATATAATAATGAAAAAAAAATTCAAGTATGAAAGTATTTTTTTCAGTTACAGGCAACAACCTAAATTTTATGGATAAATATATTTGTGATCCGCTAATAAAAGTTAATATTTATAAATACATGCATTCATATTATATTAGTCTTTATAATGAAATAAAATATATATATATATATAACACAATAGTGTTAGTGAAAAAGAATTTAACGAATAATTAATATTAAGAGAGATAATGTATCCAAAACATATGTTTATATGACTTAATTGGCGGCATAGATTCTTTCATTATACTCTACTGGCAGATACATAATCCTTTCATTATAGAATCTCTCTGAAAATGAAAATTGTAGTTTACCAAACAAATTAAAGAATAAAATGCTTTCATTATAAAATCTCTCTGAAAATGATAATTGTAGATTACCAAACAAATAAAAAATAGAATTCTTTCATTATAAAATCTCTATGAAAATGAAAATGGTAGATAATGCGATAAATTATGTAACGTTGTGCCCTAAGCTGTTAGGGTTGGTGCTCGGAGTGTCAATCTGGATCGTATTTATGTCCGATTCATGAATACGAACAATTCTTTTTTCCATAATATTACTTATTTAATGGTAGCACATCTTGTCTTTTATATACATATTCGATCTAATTACGATTAGATATATAATCATGATTAGATTGAAA
This sequence comes from Zanthoxylum bungeanum, assembly GCA_019454045.1. Classification (NCBI taxonomy): domain Eukaryota; kingdom Viridiplantae; phylum Streptophyta; class Magnoliopsida; order Sapindales; family Rutaceae; genus Zanthoxylum; species Zanthoxylum bungeanum. The sequence continues at coordinate 21,148 of SKCR01041541.1, forward strand.
CTAAATCTGATTTAGTGATACATGTATATTAGATAAAGACCATATGATTTACAATGTAGTGCGCAGTTACAACGTAGTTTGTAATTGACATTGGGAAGCGTCACTATAAGTTGTATATCCTTAAATAAAGTTCCTGATCAAGATTTACTAACACGAGTCGATTAGTAAAATCCGCTGAGACCAGTACATGTCATATATTGTGACTTGGTCCGATGGTTTATCCCAATGAACCATGAGTCTCGGTAGACTTGTATAGACATGTAGGTGTTTATTTGATAAATACTGAACGACTCACTGAAGATTTCCTAATGGATGGTACATCAACGTCAATAGGAATCTTCTCGAGTTGAGTGAGCATAGTGGTCATTCGACTTGAGATACCACAGTGGATATATGAGTTATCCTCCACATTTTGATGGCAGTCACGTCACTGATCTATTTAGATCAGACCTCCGCTGTTCGTTGAGTGTGGACTGATGCTCATGATATCCAGTGCGTATCAAGACAGAATCTGTCAACCCTGTGTACATGGCATAGGTTTCCTACACGTGTTTGCGATCTAGTAAATCCATGACCGTGGTATAACTTCGGAAGCGAGTTCCGAGTGTTATTTAGAGATTGTAAATTTGAAAGTCGACTATATTATACCATAATGATTTGACATTCTTATCTATATCCCAAGTATAATATGGATAGCCTGTGACAGAGGGATTATACGTATGCAATGACCTCGACTTGCATAGTTTATCGAGATTATCTGTGGTCGTCATAATTCATGAGTGGGTGGATTATGGACACGAAATTGGATTTCGTGACGGATAAACCTAAACTTAGAGAGTCCCACAATATGAAGTGTACTCGTTGAGCACTTGGGCAACATGTTATGAATAATATAGATTATTCATAATACTTCACCGAATTAAATGAGTTAATTCGAGTCGTTTAAACGGTTAAACGAAAATACATGTATTATGGGCATTTCGGTCAATTGATAATTAATGTGTATTTATATTTGATACAAAATTTGATTTGATACATATTAATTAATTGTCAAATGAGACTTTGACACATGCCATTAATATATGTATTTATTATTTAATGTAAATAAAAATACATATATAATAATAATCACATTAATTAATTATTTAGACGTTTAAATGTTAAATATTTAGATAATTAAATTATTTCAATATTACATAAATGTTATGCAATATGTTTGATTATTATTGGTTACATGTGGCATGATTTTATTAAGCTTAAAGTTTACAAATTGGATTTATTAACTTAAAGCTTATTTTCATTATTTAATTAGATTAATTGACCAAATGACCAAAATACCCCTCCCTTAACCCCTAAGTCGGTTTTGACATGATATTTAAAGTGAAAATTTTTGTTCTTTCCTTTCATAAGAAGCCATGGCCGAAACTTATCTCCATTAAAGCACCCAAAGATTTATTTGAAAAACAAGGAAGAAAGTGAAGAAATTCAAGAAAAAGTTTAAGGAAATTACAAGATTTGGAGGTAATCTTCAATAATCTTAAACTTAGAAAGTTTGTTTCTTGTTCTTGAATATCTAGAATAGTTCTAGGGTTTCTTCATTTCTTAGGTTTTGGGCCTTTTTGATTTTGAGGATGGATTTGAAGGCTAGATACATGTGTGAAGTTTGATTGGATGATATTAGTGTAATATTGATTCAAGTTAGTCATTTGATGACTTATTGTCATTTTAGAGTGTTATGACCACTCTTGTAACTCCTAAAATTGTTCTTGGGTGCTTCATTGGTGGTGGCTTGGATTAGTGTTAGTATTAATATGATTAATATTGAGAAAGTTGGATTAAAAAATGAAAATTTGATAATTTTTGTTACAAAATCAGATTTGAAAAACTGGGTTTATTGTGATGAAAATTATGTCATATAAATGTATTGGATGTGTTTTTGGTGTTGGAACAATTGTCGGAAATTATTTCGGAGTTGAAATAAGTGAAAACGGTAAAAAATGGCGTTACCGAGTAACTTTTGAGCCAACCGGGTGACGGCTACCCAAACAGTGAATTGATCACTGTTCGGGCAGCCCATGAACTGCCCTAGTACTGTTCAGGCTGACCTGGGCAGCCCTCTTATCCATTGGGCAGTCGGTTCGGTCAATAACGCGTTTTATGTCATTTTACGGAAAAATATTTTCGTAAAAGTTTCGCGATGTTTCTTAACTATTTATGTCGTTATTTGATATCGAATAAATATGTTTAGGTGAAATATGAATAAATTATTCATATTGGATATTGAATAATTTATTTATGAATAATTTATTCGGTATTTTAAAAAAATTTAAAATTCATTTCATCTGAACCGAGAGCTTCCGCTGCGCCCGCGCCAAAACCCCAACATAAACACATGTAATATCTAGTATATATATAAAAGTTAAACATTTTAAAGGCTCATCATCGCGCCACGTGGCAACTTCATATTAAAGTTATAAAATTAAATTAATAAATCTATTAAATAAAAATCATATTACAATAAAAATACATATTATAATTTCATAAGAATTCTATTATAACATATATATATATATATATATATATATATATTTATATATATATTATAGTATCTTATAATAAAAAAAACTATTATAGTATCCTATTAAAAAAATACTATTAAATTATTTATAATTAACATAATCTCTACAATTAATTTTTATTATTAAATTATAAAATTAAAATATCTCTAAAATTAATTTTTATTAGATATATATAAGTTAAATATTTTTAAGCCTTCATATCGCACCACGTGGGGACTCACTATTAAATAAGAAATATGTTACAATAAAAATATATTAAATTGTAAAATTAAAATATCTCTAAAAATAGTAATATTATTAAAAATTAAAATAAGAAACCTAAAATAAAATTTAAAAAAATCTCATATTAAAATAAGAAACCTATTAATTTAATATGTGTCACCTAATATTTATAATAGTTTTTATTATTAAGTTATAAAATTAAAATATCTCTAAAATTAATTTTTATTTTAAAATTAAAATAATAAATATATAGCGATATAAAAATAGAATCTCATATTTATTATTAAATTATATTTTAAAATATGTTTATAATTTTTATTATTAAATTATATAATTAAAATAAAAAATTATTACAATATAAAAATATAATCTTCAATTAAAATAAGAAACTTATTAATTTAATTAATTAATTAAGTAATAAGAAACCTATTATAAAAAAAATATATAATCTTTTATTAAAATAAAAACCCTATTAATTTAATGTGTGACACCTAATCTATTTAATTAATTTCTTATTATTAAACTATTAAATTCTATTACATAAAAAAAAATCTATTATATTAAGAATACATTAAATTATAAAATTAAAATATCTCTTAATTTTTTTATTATTAAAAATTATAATAAGAAACCTATAACAAAATAATCTACTATTAAAATAATAAACCTATTAATTTAATACATGTCACCTAATCTGTATAATAATTTTTTGTTATTAAATTATAAAATTAAAATATCTATAAAATTAATTTTTATTTTAAAATTATAAAATTAAAATAATAAATTATTAAAATAATAAATGTATTGCGATATAAAAATAGAATCTCCTATTTATTAATAAATTATAAAAATATGTTCCATAAAAATTTTAAAAAAAAAACATATGTGGTACCTAATCTCTATAATTAATTTTTTTATTATCTATTATAATAAAAAAATATATATTTTAATCTCCTATTTAAATTTAAAAATATACATGACACCTAATAGCTACAATTAATTTATAACTTGGAATATGTTTTCAAATGAGAGAGTAAGACTAGAGAAAAACTCTAATGTAAATTGAAAATACTATTTGAGAATTGATAGACAAATAAATGAGACATAAATATTAAATATAAGTAAACAAATTGTCTCATTTAAACTATAAAACCAACTATATTCAGATTATTTATAAGATCAATACCTAAAATTTTATTAAGATTTTTATTATAATATGAAATTATAATCAAAGATGAGCTTAATCCGCACAAAATGCTGGCCTTGTACTAGTATAATATATATTTTGATGGTGGGTGGTCAGAAATGACATGATAAGAGATAGAGCGGGCAAATCGGGTTGGGTTTGTATTCGGTTTGGTTTTGAAATTGTTTAATTTAACATTTATAATCATTCGATTTTAAACTTTCAAACCAAACCGAACCGAACCTAATTAATTCTGTTCGGTTTGGTTCGAATTGAAATTCGGTTTTGAACTTTGTTTTCATATTTTTTGCTTTTTAAAATAAAGTATATGATAATTTGCGGATCATGATATTTGTATTTGAAATTGAAATCTTGGGTTTTGAAACTTAAAAGCACGAAATTTGCATTTTAAAATTGAAACTTGGACATTTAGAATTGAAAAACACGATGTAACAGTTTCAATTCCTAAACCATTCAGTTTTTATGTTCAGTTTGGATTAAACCAGAATCAAGTATAAACCGATCGATTTGGAGAATTCAAACCAATCGATTTTTAAAAAACCAATCTAAACCGAACCAAAATTAAAATTTTAATTTGGATTAACCCAAACCTAATAATGCCCGGTCGTAATAAGAGACGTGGGCTGTGCCAGTGATCACAGACGAGACGGTGAGACAAGATTTGGGAGCAAACCGCTTGAAAGCAAAAGGAGAGAGAAGAAGGGGACTTTATTTATTTATTTATTTTGGGACAGATACATACGTGCCAATCTACAGAAGTCACAAATATATCTTACATAGATCGGTATCGTGTATATATATAAAGTTCAGAATCAAGTAAAATGATTAAAAAACACAGAATCAAGTAAAATCATTTTAAAAACACAGAAATTAATATAATGATGAAGAAATTATACATTTTGTTGATGGTGACTTCCTAACCCGAGAAGAGTCGAAGTATGAAAAAGAATATTAAGAAGATTTCACTTGCTCAGATTGGGCCCAAGATCTTTACAAGGATAAGACTTCGAGTTCGAGAGTGCCTGATCCGACCAGTGGATTAGATTCGGCTACATTTGGATACCGACTTGAGGAACATGGGGAATCAGCTGAGACACGGTCACATACATATGAGGAAGGTGATCACTAGAAGATACAAATTAGAAGAAAATCATAACAGTTCGGATTGTCATCAAAGGAAGCCATTTCTCAATATTTCTACATGAAAATGGGCTCAGTGCAGACTTGATTTTTTATAAGAAAAGGTGGGGATGTGGAGGCTTTTCTACCGACACGGCCTTCTAGCAAATGCAATGACTTCGTTTGTTTCGGCATACCTACCCGAAGATATGGGTCGGGGATGCTGCCTTATATTCTTAGACGGTGGTTTGGGCTTCCCAATGATTGATGGGATAAAAGTAAGCCAGCTGTGATGGGACATAGAATGGCTGCAAGCTTTTCCACTAACACACGCTACCACATATGAGTGGTTGGAATACATACTGACACATGGGAAGAGCGAATAACAGTTACCAAGAATGAGTAATTTAATGAAATTCAGATGACAGATAGTAGATGTGTCAGACGACTGAGTTATTATCTGTATGGTAATTGTGGAAGAGAGTCTAGGTAATAATGACTTAGTAACGTGGTTTGTAATGAAATCCAGCTAGCATCACATACCAACAATCTACTTTAGCAAGAAGTCCACCATGAAGAAAGTGTATGCATGAAGACATAATACTTTAGGTGGTGATTGAAGAAAAATGGTGAATTTGCCATGAATCAAGGAGTAATTCATGGCATGAACAGTAACCGTTTTTTGGGCTATAAATTCAGGCCATTTCAGTGTTAGAACATAATCCCAATGAGTGTGTAAATTGTGTAGAGAGTGTAAGTGAGGTTTTTGTGAGTTCTTGTTTTGTAAACTTGTACTATTATTCTGGTAGTAATAATACGAATTCGGTTTTTCCTCAAACACTTCCTAAAGTGATCGTGATTTCACAACATGGTTGACATCACAAGTTGGTGTAATAGTAGAATTTAGCCTAGTATATAAAGGGGTGGAGAACTCGTTGTAAGGGGTTCGCTAAATTGTTTCATACATAACTTGGAAAAATAGAGAACAAAAAGCTTTAAGTCTATGCAAAAGATAATGCAGATTGGTCAGACCTAAGCACCTAATAAAGATTTTATTTCCCTGACACCCGTGGACGCAGGTATGATCCATTCCGTCGAACCACGTTTAATCTTTTGTCTTGTCTGTTGTTTCTATCTTTTGCCAAATTTGTATTTAATTCCCAATAAACCAAACAAATTTACAACTAAGAAAGATTTATTCAATAAATAATTTTCCAGAATTATTCTGCAATGAAAAACACTCTCCAACACATTTAAAAAAATGCACAACATTTTTATTTGTTGCTGACTATCCCGAAGTTGAAGGCACATAATTAGCGAGATTCAACAATTATAAATAAATGGATGCATTGTTTTATCTTTACATAGAACTCCTCAGATGTCATCAAATGGATCGCGATCTAATGACCATGAAATTAAAGAAATCGTTATTTAGCATCCAGGCTGTTGGATGGCGTATGCTGTCACTTGATATGCTCCAGTCTGTCTGTCTAATCAGCAAAAGACTCGAATGACTTTTTTCCTTCTCAATTTTGTGTTATTTATTTGGGTCATGTTAACGAATATTTTATGGATTTTTATTAAGAATCATTTTGTGAAATTTTTCACATTATTTTTATATAAAATATAAAAAGATATTAAAATATTAGTTACTTTTATTTTTCATGAAATATTTTTCTAAAATTAATTCTTAATGAATATCTTTAGGACACTTATTAATATTTCTCAATTTATTATTAGCAACCGACATCTTTTAATTACCGTTAAATTAAATGCATCGATCGCTGGGCATGTTTCTTGATGCGTGTTTGACTTGAATAATGATCAAGTTGATTTTATTTCCCATCCAATTGGGTACGCTGCAATGGGATAAGCATTGCTAAATTGTTTCCAACGCATTAAATGAGATGCCCCACATTGGACATACACAAAAGTACAAATAAAGGTGAAGTTAGACCATGTCACGGTTCCGTTCGGAGCCAGAATCGAACCGGTCGAAATATTTTTCGAAAATAGAATCGTAATATTTCGGTTCGATTAGGGTTCACCCCTGATCGAATCGAAACCAAACCATTGGAACCGAACAGTTCCAGCGGTTCGAACCGGAACCGTTGGAAGTTGGAACCGAGAGGTTCCAGCGGTTCAAACTGGAACCGTTCGGTTCCAACGATTCTACGGTGGAACCGTTTAATTTTATTTTTAAAAATCATTAAGAATTTTTTTTTTTAAAAGAAAATCGAAATGGAATCGGAACCGTTCGGTTCGATTCCGATTCCGGTTTCGATTCTGGTTCCGATTCCACATAAGTGTAGAACCAGGAACGGCCAGTTCGATTTCGGTTCGGAGCCGAACCGAACCGGTGGCCACCTCATGGTGAAGTTATATAATTATATGAATGAAAATTATCATATTTTCACTAAAGTTTAGTTAAGTAAAATCAAACTCGATTGTTTTTTTTTTTTGTTTTGAAATGTTCATTTTTCACTTTGAAATTCAATTGTGCTCACCTTATCACTCAGATGTTGAACAGTATTAAAGTTTTGTTAATATCATAAGATTATTTTGATAATTTAATATAGGTCATTGCTACCATATCTCTCGGTATTTGATACTTAGGGGATGTCAGAAAAAAAATTAAAAAAAAAAAAGGGATTAGCTGGTTGCAACAACCGGTTGCAATTAGTTGTCCCAAAAAAAAAATATAAATATTATTTTTTAATAAATAAATTATAAAATATTCATAAAAATAAAATAATATAAAAAATTTGTTGCATGTTATTATTAAAAAATATAAGTCTAATGATTAGAGTTACATGTTTATTGTAACAAGTTTCATATTATAAAATATTTCATGTTTATCGTAAGAAGTTGCATGTCTAATAGTATCTATTGCATATTCAAGACTCATATTTACATGTGCGGTTTTCGAGACAGATGTAATTTCATATTGTTGCTAAAAATTTCAAGTCTAATGGTTGGCGTTGCAAGCGTAATGGTAAAGGTTTCATATTATAAAATATTTCATGTTTATTATAAGATGTTGCATGTTTAATGGTATTTATTGCATATTCAAGGCTCATATTTACATGTGCGGTTATCGAGGCAGATGTAATTGCATGTTATTGCTAAAAATTTCAAGTCTAATGGTTGGCTTTGCAAGCCTAATGGTAAATATTTCATATTATAAAATATTTCATGTTTATTGTAGGAAGTTGCATGTCTAATGGTATTTATTGTATATTCAATGGTCATATTTACATGTACGGTTTTCGAGGCAGATGCAATTGTATGTTATTGCTAAAATTTTCAAGTCTAATGGATGTCGTTTCAAGCCTAATGGTAAATGTTTCATATTATAAAATATTTCATGTTTGTTGATGTAAGTTGCATGTCTAATGAAATTTATTGCATATACAATGGTCATATTTACATGTGCGGTTTTCGAGGCAGATGCAAATGCATGTTATTGCTAAAATTTTCAAGTCTAACGGCTCCCGTTGCAAGCCTAAATAATTCATGTTTATTGTGGGAAGTTGCATGTCTAATGGTATTTATTGCATATTCAATTGTCATATTTATATGTACGATTTTCGAGGCAGATGCAATTGCAAGTTATTGCTAAAATTTTAGCGTCTAATGACTATCGTTTCAAGCCTAATGGTAAATGTTTCATAATATAAAATATTTCATGTTTGTTGTAGGAAGTTGCATGTATAATGATATTTATTGCATATTCAATGGTCATATTTACATGTACGGTTTTCGAGACTTATATAATTGTAAGTTATTGCTAAAATTTTCAAGTCGTATGGCTGTCGTTTCAAGCCTAATGGTAAAGGTTTCATATTATAAAAATATTTCATGTTTATTGTAGGAAGTTGCATGCCTAATGATATTTATTACATATTCAATGGTCATATTTACATGTATGATTTTCGAGGTAGATGCAATTGCAAGTTATTGCTAAAATTTTCAAGTCCAATGGCTGTCATTTCAAGCCTAATGGTAAAGGTTTCATATTATAAAATATTTCATGTTTATTGTAGGAAGTTGCATGTTTAATGGTATTTATTGCATAAGTCTAATGGTTTCAGTTGCATGTTCATTGTTAAGGGTTTCATATTCGAAATTTTAGATATTTATTGTTAAAAGTTTGATATTGGTTGCATATTAAATGGTGTTTGTTGCATGTTTCATGGTCATTATTTAATTTTTATATTTCAAGCATAAAAAATTTGCAGCATGTTTTATGATTGAAAGTTGCATCTTAATGGTGAAATTGCATATCAATGGTGTCAAGTTGCATGTATTGGTTATATCTAACTATTAATTTTTATTCAATAATATGTTTAATACTTCGATTTCGATCTCAATTTCGTGTTTAATGGTTATAAGTGAATACAAAAAGATGAAACATCACAATTGAATGACCACAAGTTTATAATGTTGATATCTACTTATAATTTTCGTTAATTACATATGTTAATGAGCATGTACATGAGTTTTATACTTATTGTTTCTGCTATAATGTTTATTCACTATAGCAGTTGATGAGAATGAAAAGAGATTTCTTAATGTTGATATTTACTTAGAATTATGTACGTCAACGGTTGGATATCCGATCATTTTGGACGAAATCGAAACCAAATACAATATCTCAAACCGAAAAAAATTTAATAGTTGGTATCCATATCCGAAACCGATTGAAAAATTCGGATATTCGCAATCGATCGAAATAACCGAAAAATTGAAAAAAAAATGACACAATTTGAAAAATTAATCAATTATTTACTCTTTTATTATATATCTAAAATAGTAAATTTGGTTATAATCCATAGTCTTTCGGATAATTCATCAGCTTGTTCAGTGTTTTTGGTTTCATCAGCAAGCAAACTCCATCATCAGCTTTCATCAGCTTGTTCAGTGTTTCTGGTTTCATCAACAACCAATTTCCATCATCAGCTTTCAGCAATTCCCTCGGTATGATTTAAAATGTATTTCAAATCTTATATATTTACGCAAGTCATTTTTGGGTGGTTTATTAAACTTTGCAATTTATCATAGTTTTTTTTTGTTTTTTTTTTTTGTTGATAAAGATGATATTATTTAGTTGGTATATTTATTTTTGCTTCAGCCGTAATGATGACTACAACATCAACTACTGGAAGTATTTCAGCTTGAGGGATCGACCTCAATGAAGACGATTCCAGCCAATATTTCGAGATATATCCGCCACTCCAACAAATGCTACAGACATCGGAAAAATTCAACTTTCAAACAACACATGTAGAGATGAGTTCACTGGATCAATAAGTGTTGGTTCAGAATTTGATTCAGTTGAAGATGCCGAGATATGGTATAAAAAAGTATTTTAAGTCTGTTGGATTCTCCACTAGGAAAGATGAGATTCGTCGAGATAATAAAAATGGAAAAATAACATTTCGTTCTTGGGTTTGCTCTTGCCAGGGTTATAGGTCAAAAAAATATTTGGAGCGAACTAATCGAGTGAGAGAACCCATGACATTACTCGTAACGGTTGTCAAGCGGAACTCCGTATCAAATTTAATTATTTGTCTGCAAAGGCTGATTCTGATCTTGGTGTGTATTTCGAATATACATTGAATGAGGATAATCTATTACGTAACTTGTTCTGGACTGACACTGTTGCACGACATGATTACAAATATTTTGGGGATGTTTTGGCATTTGATGTGACATACAAGAAAAATGCATACAACCTACTTTTAGTTGTGTTCGTTGGGGTTAATCACCATCGAAGAACAACTATTTTCAATTTTACTTTACTCACTGATGAAACAGTTGAGTCATATATTTGGCCGCTCCAGATATTTCTTACTGCAATGCATAATAAACAACCTAAGTCAGTCATAACTGATGGTGACAAGGCAATATCAAAGACAATTAAAACAGTGATGGGAGGCTGTTCACATCGTTTGTGCTGTTGGAATCTTCAGAGGAATGCTCAAGCAAATATCAAGAAAAAAGAATTCACCAAAAAATTTAGCTCATTCATGTTCAATCTGTTATCCATAGATGAATTTGAAAGACAATGGGCTGATTTATTACATTAAGATATGTATTTTCTCTAATGTATCAATATTTTGGATGTAATCAAGATGTAATCAATATGAAACAATCAAGAATATTTTGTATTGCATACGACATAAAGAGAATGCATTCATAATTTTCAGTAAATACATTCCAAATTTTTAGCTACATTTCACAGTTTTTGAGTCTACAGAATGCATTCACCATTATGAGTACATGCATTGAAAATTTTCAGCTACATTAGACAGTTTTTTAGTCTACAGAAAATACATTCACTATTTTCAGTAAATGCATTCAAAATTATCAGCTACATTAGAGAGTTTTTAGTCTACATAAAATGCATTCACTATTTTCAGTAAATGCATTCAAAATTTTCAGCTACATTATATATTTTTTTAGTGTACAGAAAATGCAACATACAACTAACGTAAATGTCAATCATTTCTCCGTAAATGACCTTTCTTTTTAGTGTTCGTTGCCACTATAGCTGTCAATTTCGAAGGTTTCACTCTTGGTGTTTGCAATCAATTCAGCTGTTGTTGTGTGTTATTCTCCCATCGCTAACTGTAAGACCTCATCACGTTTGTCATTCAACAGAGAGTCAATAAGTTGCAACGCAATTGTAACTCCTGCCTCCTTTTGATAGCTCCATATGATGCTGTACATCAAAACTCAGACTTTGCTGATAGAGGCAAACATTGACCAACATCAGAACATCAGTAGGAGATATACCAAAGTAATTGATTAATTCATAAACGCTCAAGTATAATATTAGAATGTCTCCCTGACCCCCCTTTTGATAATACCATATGATGCTAGAACAACTCTCTTCAAAATTATTTGAAATAATCTAAAATTTATGTACCCTAAAAAATAGAAAAAGCCATATAATAGACAATCCACATCTAATTGCCCGTTGTCCAATATCAAAACATTTAACTCATCAAAATTAAATTAACAAATTGAGGAAGATAAACCAGTAGATAACAAAGTAAACCACCAAGGAATTCCATATTTCACATGTGTCTACAAGACTTTAAGCATCATAAGTTTTTGTGTGCATGTATAAAGGAAGCATAAACATGTATATTATGGAGAAACATGAATTACAAAATTTGAAGCGATGTTCAGATACTTCAGTGAAGCATTTTAATGACTTCAATAATGCCAAAAGGCTATCATATATGCATTTGAATATCTTAAGTAAAAGCTAAGCATACGAACAAAAAAAAATGGAAAAAGAAACCTTACATGTACACGTTGAGGAATAGAGCTTAAAGGTACAGATCATGAAAACAGAAATAAGCTTGTGAGTTATATAGAGATAACATACCATAAATGGATTTCCTTATTTGGCCATTTGTGCTAGGCTAATGCAAGCACAACATCGTCTTCAACCTTGAAAAGAAGTGGTGTAAAAACTAATGAAATGTAAATTAGCTATCCAAATATTTAAACATAAAGAAAGAATGCGATTGAACAAAAAGAAGAAAACATGTTCGAAATTCACATACTCCAGAGAATTCGTAAATCACGTCCAAGAATTTGTAGCCAACAATATTTATTTCATTCATGCACATTTGATAACTGAAACACCCTCCAAAAAAAAAACTGTATTTTTTCTGGATTATTTAAACAAAAGTTAGTTCATAATAATTTATCTATTGTTCATGAAGAGACAAAAAACCTTACAATCTCACTATAATAATAACAGAGAACATAAAGTCTGTTTTTTTAATGAATGTTGAAAAAGTATTCAGAGCGCCACATGAAGGAGGAATTTTATAAGCAGGCTCTAGTAATCTGTATATGCAAATGCTAAAAACAATGAAAAGAACATGAAAGAAATTAGAAAAGGCAGTGTATTTCATCTTTCAAGTAAAAGAAGATTATAGCAAGTTAACTACCATGCATATTATAATATATATTATAATTTAATATATATTATACATTCTCACACATCATTCTTAGAATAGTACTAATAATTTAATTCTTAAAACAAATATAATATGTTAAAAAATATATTATTAAAACATTAAAGGGTTTTATGTCTCTTTATTTCGTCTCCTATATCTAATAATATTATAATTTATTTCTTACGTGGCAAAGTCGTAGTGAACTTAGAACATCCTCAAGTCTACACGTGTAAAGTAACGTAATAATCAGCTTAACAACTTTTATACAATTAATTAATATTATTTATTTCCCACCTATAGTTTTTTTAAATAAAATAAAATAAAGGCAAAAATGAAAACAAATTTGAGAAGATTCTCTGTTATTCTGACATGTTGCCGCTTAACAAATTAATGGGTGAATAAAGTCAATTACCTGATGACACCGCCACGTCTCCAGCTGAAACCAAACAATGCTATATTTTGGTGCCCCTTATTATTTTGGGCCCTGGACAGTTGCCCTTGTGGCACTGTGCCAGGGCACAAGGGCAACTGTCCAGGGCTGGCCCTGTATGATACAATAGAATATTATTTACAACAGCTAAACCCCACTAGTGAGCGAGCAAGCCAACACCTCTTCAGAACAACTTCCTCCTAAAATATTGTTCCACAACTGTGGCAGCCTCATCTTCATGGACGAATGATCTAACCTCCATATAACACCTAAAACATCAACTTCATGAACTTAACAGGTTAATAAAGCATTGCCGACAAAAATCACATGCAAAACATAAGGTACATTAAAGAGAGTGCTACCTGTTGAAGCTTTAAGGTTACCCCACACTGATCAGTAACATGTAAAAGCTAGCACCGCTTTTGTGGGCCGGCAAAAGCAGAATACTTATTTAAGTTTTGGCTCAGATGATAGCCTCACCATCAACCATAAAAGCAGAGGAAACACTCAAAACGAAATCAAATTGAAAATACATATCCAACTCCTTAAACAATTTCTGCTCGTAGTCATCTAATAATCAATTGGAGAACATACCTGAGTTGCCTCCATGTCAGAAGCTGAATCAAATCATGATTTGTCTATTTATTGACAAAGAATCATTTGCAACTTTCAGCACTATTTATCATCTTCCATTCTTCCTCTTCCTTATTTAAAGGTCGTATTCGCACTACCACCCTGTTAGCACCTTTTTTATTGGCATGTGTCCGTGACAAAACAAGTTCAATTGAGTTGTAATCTTTCATGAAGATCTTTGTGCAATTGGACTGGTTTCTGGCTGCTGTGCATCAGACATGCGTTCGTGGTGCGTTCGTTGCAGTGTTCGAACGATTGGCGTTAGTGCTGCGTTCGTTTGTGGGTTCGAACGTGTGGCGTTAGTGGCACGTTCTCTATTGGGTTCGAACGGGAGCATTCCAGAGAGCAAACGTTCGAGGCACGTTCTTGTGGGGTTCGAACGGGAGCATTCCAGAGAGCTCACGTTCGTTGTGCGTTCGATTGACGTTCGAACGAGTCTTCACAGAAAGGGCGCGTTCGTGTAGCGTTCTAGTAAGCGTTCGAACGCAACTGCGATCTGAACGCGTTTTTGGCCTGCAAAACCCTAGGTTTTCACCCTACCTATAAATATAACCCTTAGCCGCCATTCTCATCAGTTGAAGCATATTTCTCTTGAGCCAAATACTCTCAAAGCTTTCAACTCTCTTTGATTTCACCTTGAAGACTCTTTGAATCTCATGTCTTCTATTTGTTTGGTGAAATCAAATATTTGATAAACCCTTAACACAACTTAACCCAAATTCCCTAATCCTTTAGAGTTCTTTAGGAGGAAGTTTGGTAGTCGGAGTTCCGGCGTCATTGGTGATATAATCTACTCAGAGACTTCAGAGGTTCTGAAGAAAACCGTGGGTCGCGGGCTTGAGGAGTTGCCTTGAGTTCTTGCAGTATAGAGGTACTTGAGTCGGTGGAGTTGCCACCATAGGTCTTGACCATCGCTGTATGTTTTTCTCGATATAGTGGATTGGGCTGGTAGCCGATATACCCGGAGTGGTTTTTTACTCGGAAGAGTTTTCCACTTCGTCACCAAAATTACTTGTGTTGATTTTGTGTGGTTTGATTATATTTGCTGCTTTAATTATTGTTAGTGTTTTTACATTTGCAGCTTATTATTTTAGTTGGTTGATTTGTTAAATTGCCTGTTGCAATTCCATAGTAGCAGTAACAGGACTTGTCCTCCTTATTGTCTGTAATTCCGCATAGGGTCAAAACTTTGTGTAAAATCGAATTTTCAATTGGTATCAGAGCCTGAACTCGATCCTTGACCCTTTAGCTATGGAACATAGTCAACCATTAAATTGTGATTCCCTCACGTATCGTGATTTGGCCTTGTTTACAAAGAAGTTTAAGAAATTTCTTAAACTTAAGAAGAATGGCCATAGCAGTGATAGGGATATGGAGAATAAGCCTAGAGAGAGTAGGCATAGCAGGAGAGAGTCTAGAGGGGATAGGGATAATAGATCCCGAGGTGTCCAGTGCCATGAATGTGAAGGATTTGGGCACGTTAGATTTGAGTGTCCCACATACCTTATGGCTAAAAGCAAGAAAGTCATGACAACCTCTCTTAGTGATTCTGAAGGTGATGACTCTCCTAAAGGCAATTATATGGCCTTTACTGTAGTGTGACTGGTGAGAGAGAGATTGTGGCTAATGATGCTAATTCAGAAGTCTCTCTTGATGAGTCTGTAAATGAGGAAAGTCTTCAGGTAGCATATGTTGAACTGTTTAATGAGAGTTTAGCTATTAAGAAGACTAATATAGAGGTCAATAAAAGGCTGAAAGCTGTAGAGCTAGAAAAGAATGAAGCTCAAGCAAAATTTGAGCATAGCCTTTTGATGGTAGATGACCTAGAGGAGAGGAACAGAGGCCTAATTAATAGGGTCCAAATATTAGAAACTGAACTTGAAGATACTAGAACCCAGTTGTCTGTATTTTCTAGTGGAAATAAGAAAGTGGATCGTATGTTAGGTATTAATTTTGAGCCTAACTGTGATAAGGCGTCTTCTTCCAAAGCTGTGCCTGTAGCAGCTAAACGTGACTTAGGTAAGAAACCTGTTGAGTGTAGTCATGTTTTTCCTCATGTTTTTCCTCATCTTGTTTCCCAACCTCAATCTAGAGGTGTTGTGGGTAAACCTCGCTCTCATCCGAGGTTTGTGCCTGTGTGCCATCATTGTGGCAAGGCCGGACACATTAGGCCTAAGTGCTTCATGCTTCACAAGCAAAAGAAGAGGCCTAAAAAGGTGTCACATAGATTTGACTCTTCAAATCTAGCTTCTCAAGTTTCTGCACTAACAAAACAGACAAAATTTCTTAGTGAGAAACTTAATTTGTTGACTAGGAATTCTCAAGTGGATGAGATTCCTAGAAAGGTTTGGGTAAGGAAGCAAGATGATTTCCCATCTACTTCTGCATGTCCTGATGGACATGATGAGAGTGCACTTCGGTGTAACTCTGCTTAAAAGATGCATTTTATTTTCCCATTGCATGTGTGTGTGCGTGTGTTTTATGTTTTTGCACGTTTATTTTGTTTTCACAGCATATGGGTGTGTGTGTGTCTTGTTTTTGTTATATATCCCTTGGTATATAGGATGGAAACCCGGACATAAATTTCATAGCCGATTCCGAATGGACGGTAGTATGATCTGCACTCGGGATACAACTCCACGTACCATTGGATATTTTACAAGCTGTTTTGTGTCTTTATTTTTTTTGTGCTTTAAAACTGAAAAATCAAAAAAAAAATTATATATTTTGAAAAAGACCAAAAATATTTTTATGGCTTGTTAGAGCATGAATAGCATGTGCATGTGATCCTGGTATGTAGGATATATGATTATGCATGTATGATATGCTGTTATTTTTCTTGATGCTCTATATACATGAGTGTGTGTGATAAAAACCTTTGGTATATCTTGTGCTTGCACCTTTACATACACGTTTTTATTTTGTCGAGGCTTGGTCGCATGTATGAGTTTTTGGACTGGCAATCTAATTTCTATCATATCCTGTTTGCTCAAAGTGTGACCTTTTGACTAGATGACCTTACTATCCCCTTTTGTAAAAGTAAAAAAGAAATAAATTTCAAAAGAAAAATGAGACTCAAGTGCAAAAGAGCCAAAATGGCAAAATTCAAAAGATAAGGGCAAAAACCCTTCACTCGAAAGAGTTGTTAAAAAAAAGCTCATGATATTTCTGGGGTAAATAATATAGCATGCAACCAATGTTGCTTATTTTCAGGTCCTAGTGGTGCTGGGTTTGAACACTTATTTTGTGGACTTGGTTTGTTTAGAGATGGATTTCTTTGGCCGTGTCCAGCTCATAAAATAAGGTCTTAAGCCTTGATTTGTTGTGCACTTTATTTTTCCACGCAAGTGCTTTATATGATTTGGTGTTTATGTCATATGCATAAGTGTTGTATTCAGCCACTTTTAAAATGATGCATATTGTTTCATGTCATAAACAGTTGAATACTGACTGGGTATCATTGTATCAGCTTGAAATGCTGTTTCAGTCAGTTTTTGACAGGATTTTTATTTCTCTCAGCATGTGCATGTGTGTGCTTCATGTTATTGCATACCAATTTTTTTTCCTGTGCTTTTTCTGAGTTTTTGGTTTGCTTCCCGTGTGTTATTTTGCTAACTATATGTGCCTGTTAGTGTGGGGGAGTATTTCATGTTTGTTTATGCTCTTGCATGTGTTTTCTCCAGTTCTTCTGTTATTTTTCCTGTTTCTTTTATCCTTTGTCATTTCGTGACAAAAAGGGGGAGAGTAATATATTAAGGGGGAGAGCCTTAATATATAGGAGGGAGCCGTATAATATCCTTTAGATATCTCCGTTTTAAGGGGAGTTAAGATTAAGGGGGAGAAGGATTTCTACTTGTACATGCATGATATTTTTACCTGCTTTATGTTTTACTTGATTATCCCAATGCTTTTCACGGTATATTGTTGTTTGTGAATGTTTCAGGTAGCAGGTATGTTGCTGCGGTGGCATTATTGTCAAGACTACTTTGTTAGGTGTTAGATCGAGTCCATTTGTAATAAGTCACTGTTTTGATGGTTGACAGTTGACTACTTTGCTTTTTTGGTCTATTACCGTAGTCTTTGTATTAGGTAGTGTTTTGTCACGGAATGCCAAAGGGGGAGATTGTTAGCACCTTTTTTATTGGCATGTGTCCGTGACAAAACAAGTTCAATTGAGTTGTAATCTTTCATGAAGATCTTTGTGCAATTGGACTGGTTTCTGGCTGCTGTGCATCAGACATGCGTTCGTGGTGCGTTCGTTGCAGTGTTCGAACGATTGGCGTTAGTGCTGCGTTCGTTTGTGGGTTCGAACGTGTGGCGTTAGTGGCACGTTCTCTATTGGGTTCGAACGGGAGCATTCCAGAGAGCAAACGTTCGAGGCACGTTCTTGTGGGGTTCGAACGGGAGCATTCCAGAGAGCTCACGTTCGTTGTGCGTTCGATTGATGTTCGAACGAGTCTTCACAGAAAGGGCGCGTTCGTGTAGCGTTCTAGTAAGCGTTCGAACGCAACTGCGATCTGAACGCGTTTTTGGCCTGCAAAACCCTAGGTTTTCACCCTACCTATAAATATAACCCTTAGCCGCCATTCTCATCAGTTGAAGCATATTTCTCTTGAGCCAAATACTCTCAAAGCTTTCAACTCTCTTTGATTTCACCTTGAAGACTCTTTGAATCTCATGTCTTCTATTTGTTTGGTGAAATCAAATCTTTGATAAACCTTAACACAACTTAACCCAAATTCCCTAATCCTTTAGAGTTCTTTAGGAGGAAGTTTGGTAGTCGGAGTTCCGGCGTCATTGGTGATATAATCTACTCAGAGACTTCAGAGGTTCTGAAGAAAACCGTGGGTCGCGGGCTTGAGGAGTTGCCTTGAGTTCTTGCAGTATAGAGGTACTTGAGTCGGTGGAGTTACCACCATAGGTCTTGACCATCGCTGTAAGTTTTTCTCGATATAGTGGATTGGGCTGGTAGCCGATATACCCGGAGTGGTTTTTTACTCGGACGAGTTTTCCACTTCGTCACCAAAATTACTTGTGTTGATTTTGTGTGGTTTGATTATATTTGCTGCTTTAATTATTGTTAGTGTTTTTACATTTGCAGCTTATTATTTTAGTTGGTTGATTTGTTAAATTGCCTGTTGCAATTCCATAGTAGCAGTAACAGGACTTGTCCTGCTTATTGTCTGGAATTCCGCATAGGGTCAGAACTTTGTGTAAAATCGAATTTTCACACCCAATTCACAATACTCAATGAAATTCATGAACTCATAATCTATTATGAAATTACAGCTAATTAAAAGGTTTCAAAATCAACAACATATAGCATTGTTTTTCATCACTCATCAGTTTAGAAAGAAGTTAGATTTAGTATCATCAGTTTTTGTTATGTACTTTGTCAGGTACATAAAAAGTTAAGATTCGTGTATATCTCTCCCTATCTTTTTTCTTTTTGGGTCAATATTTCTCCAAGCAAAGATGAGATTGGGAATCTTCAAGAAAAAAAAATAAAAAATAAAAAAATAAAAAAATAAAGGAAACAAGAGAAAATGAAAATGACATTTACTATTTATTGTTCTTTTATTTTCTAACCAAGGGGAAAAAATTATGTATCTTTAACTCTCCAAATTTGTTATTTATCAATGAATTATGTATTAAATTTAACGTTTTTAAAAAATTTAATAAATGCAAGTTCTTTACTCGATGATTATACTCAACATTTTTCTACCAAAGAACTCGCACCATCAGCACCTCTAGTTAGATTTAGTTGTAGCATTGCTGAAAAATAAAGTGCAGCCTACAAAAGAAAGGCAAATAAACATATAAGAAAGACTAATTCAGATCATTTGGGAAAAGGAAAATCTAAGTTGCTCAAACTAGAATGGTTTAGAAATATCAATACTCATGCACAAGACAAGCTATTCTCCAAAGTACAACATTTTACAACTTGAAAGAACCTTCTAAAAAGACGCCACTGTCAAAACCAAGTATATTCCATCAAATTATATAAAATCATTGCAGTAAAACATAATATGCCTAAATTATAAGATATATACACTTCATAAGATATATACACTTCGAAAGTCTTAAGAATCCAATAAAGAGTGAGAAAACAGACCTTTAGAAGTCAAAACTCAGACTCTGCTGACATGGGCAAGCAATGACCGACATCAGAAGTATAATGTTAATTCATAATACACCACATTAATTGATTAATTCGTAAAACTCTCAAATATAATATTAGAATGTATCCATGACCCCCTTTTGATAGCTCCATATGATGCTGGACATCAAAACTCAGACTCTGCTGACAGAGGTAAACATTGACCAATGACGGGATGAGAAACAGCAACGACGTGTGAGTAGAGTAGAAGGAATGATGTGAGTAGAGTAGAAGTATGTGAGTAGAGCAGATTAGCAGAAGAAATGGTGAGTGAAAGAGGAATTAGGTCAAATAGAAAGAGGGAGAAGTGAAACCAGTTAAGAATGATTTACCAGTTACTTTCTATTTTATAACTATTTAATTTATTTTTTTAAAAAAATCTGACCGTTGGATTCACTCAAAGTGAATCCAACTACCAACATGCCTCAGGGTATGTGATACCTAGGGGTATTATAGACATGCCCATATATATAACGTCTGAGTAGAGAAATGAATACTTTTTGAATTTCTAAAAGAAAACTGAAAATTCTTTGAATTTTAGAGGGAAAATAAAATAATTTAAAATATGTTGATAAATTTCAAGTGAAGAAATTATGAATTTTTTAGGTATTTGTAATAGATTTATATAGGAAAATTATTTAGAATTTGGTCTTCATCGGCCATTTTGGGGGTGAATATTAATGTATTTTAAATGTAAAGATGACAGTTATGCTCGAAAAATTCTGACATGGTTCCAAAAAAATATTGATTTGCATTAATTAAAAAAATAACATCTTGATTTGAAAAAAATTAAAAAATAATTAATTATTTTATTTTTTATTTTATTATATTTTTAGATTTAGATTTAGATTTAGATTAATTTGGATGTTTAAAATTAAAAATTTAAAATCTAGATTTTTTTTTTCTACTGATCTAAATATCTAAAAATCCACACAAATAATACCTCATCCAAATCTACAAAATGTAATGTAGATCCAGATAAGGATATATGCGCATTCGGATCTGTATTTTGTCATCCATAGCTATATGCCATTTTTTTGTATATATTTATTCCCAAATTCCATTGATGTCTGGTGGCAAATAGCTCAGTTTTTGGTTGTTAGGTCCTGGGTTCTAATGTAGGGGTGCAATTCTTGTAAGAGTTTAGGACAATTGGGGATTTTACCTGCTCCGCTTAAGCCCAGGTCGGGTGGTTTGACAACGTACTTTCCAATATTTCTAAAAAAAAGAGTTGAGTTTCAAATTGCAACATAAATTATAAACATGTTCAAAACCTATCTAATCACATTCTAAGGTATGTTTTATTTCCAACAAGACCCCCTAACTAGAATCTTTAATTGGATGGTAGAGAGTAGAGATATCAGAGTGACGGAAACCATCGTAGGACTGATTCCTAGATAACCCCACGTAATTGAGCAAACCCTAAGAATCACGAATCACGATTTTATAGAAACAAAACTCCTTCCAAGATCATATTAGACAGCCTGCCCTTGAAAACCCTTTTAGAATCAAGAAAGAAACCTTACTTGTAGTTGGACGCCAGAAAGGATGCAACCTCTTTGATAATTATGGTGTTCAATTCAATGAACAAGATAAATTTACACTATTTTCTTTCACGATAATTTTGTTTTGTCTGAAAAATTCTAATTTTATTAATACATAAGACTCATTTATATAGTAAATTTTAGGAACCCTAATCCAAATAGGAAACTAAAATAAAATCCTAATTTAAAAAAAAAATTCAAAATCTAAATAGGAAACTAAAACAAAGTCATAATCTAATTAAGATTTAAAATCCTCACACCACTCTAATAAACCTTAAGCCCAAGCCCTAATTAGCATATCCCAATAAATAAATTATAACATTAAAATTAAATATTTTCAAATAACCAGGTCAGATGAATATAACTTGCACCACTTCTAATAAGTCAATTTGAAAAGATTCTACTATATTTGTGACTTATGGTTTAGCCAAGGTCTTCAGAACTAGACTTTACATTGCTATTGACGGAAACCACCGTATGACTGAATTCCTAGACAACCCCATGTAATTGAGTGAACCCTGAGAACCACGAATCACGATTTTGTAAGAATAAAATTCTTCCAAGATCAAATTAGATCCCCAAGAAACATGTTCTTGAAAACTATTCTTTATTTCTTGTTAAAACCTTGAAACCATTTTGTTATGAAACAAAACAACCCCAAGATCAAGTTGAACCTCTAGAGAACCTATCTCTAGCAATCCTCATGTATTTTTATAGCAATCTTGCTAGCGAAATTTACAGACGCTATAAAGTATCACAAGTTTTTTGATAAAACTTGATAATGGTTCAATAAAGAACCATAAGAGAATCTACTCACACACACATGGGTGTTAAATACCAATGACTATTTTTATTCAAAATTCCTTTTCAACTGCCCCTCACCCTTGAAGACCATATGTATCATATCTTCTATTTCCATATAGTGATGTAACTCTACTATGTTAGCGATCTCTTTATTAAGTCCAGCCAAGAACGAGCCATAGTTGCCTCCCTATCCTCCACTACATTAGCCCTTATCATTGCAATATCCATTTCCGTATGATAATCCTCCACACTCTTGGATCATTGGTGTAAGTATTGCAATTTCTGAAATAGTTCTCTGTAGTAGTGGGTAAGTATAAATCTTCCCCTAATGAGAACTTTTAATTTTGCTAACGCAGTGACAGGTCTCTCATAGTTTCTCCTCCTACTAGTGACAAGTTGATCCCACCATATAATGACATAGTCCGTGAACTCAATTATCACAAAGTTCACTTTCTTCTCATCGTAATAATTGTGGCAATTGAAGATCGGTTCAATCTTCTTTTCCTACTATAAGTATGCCTCAGGATCGTTCCTCCATTGGAATGACGAAATCTTCATCTTGATACTACCCAAGTCCCCATCTAAATCATCCCGTTTGCTATAATTTCTTCCCTCATGGTAATCCCGTTCATCATCTTCATATCTATCATCATACCTCATATTATTTCACATTGGGACTCTCATATCTTCTATTTTTTTTGGAAAAAATCACCAAATTGGCTTGTTGTTGACGAGGCTATCAACGATGATAACTCTGTGGTCACCTTACACACCGCCTTTAAAATTTAGGCAAGTAATAACTCGTTTCGAAGCTTTTTCGACGAAGGAAATCAAACTCACTGCCTAATTGATTGGGTTCTTTGTCGCATATATATTTTCCAAATGCCATGCCACATAATACATAATAAACATACAAGTACAAAGAACTGGCTTGGGTTGAATTCATTAGAGTAATTGGTTTGTAATTGTATGCTACATGTAGTGTTTTTAAGATAATAAAATTTACAGGATATATTAATTTATCAACTTTTAATGACATATCTTTCACAATTCCTTTTGATATCTTAACTGATCTATCGATAAATAAAAGAGTAGTTAAAGTTGATTTAACTCACCAAAATTAAGTTATTGGTAAATCGAGATTGAAGTAAATTAACGCTAGCTCCAAGATTAAGTAATTAATATTTAATTTTTTTCATTTCCAATAATGCAAGAAATAGTGGGACAATCATATTCTTTATATTTCAATACATTATTGATCGAAAGAATGTAACTTATATGTTTAGTTAGAAAAATTTTCATTTACTTGGTGTTTTCTTTTAACAGTGGACAAGTTTCATAAATTTTGCATAAGATGATACTTGTTTGATGACATCTAGCAAATGAATAATGACATTCATATGTTTGAATATTTCATATATTTATAGGGAATAATTCAATTTCTTTATTTTTTTCAATGCTTGAGGAAATGGAGGTGCATGTGAAAAATCATTATTCTCAACGGTAGGTATTGGCTCATAAACTCCTTTACTACTGTCAGAAGCTGACTCATTTTAACTTTATAAGGTTCAAAAATACGTCTCTCGATGACCTTATCACTACGAAGAGTAATAATTGATTTAACTCGGTCTTTGGGTTTTGATGACTGTTGGGATTCGATTGTGGTTTTGCAGGAAACTTTCATTTTTCATGAATGCTTAATGCATGTGTGAATTTAGTAATGTATCTTTCAAATCGCTCAACATTTGCACAGTTTGATTATTGGTGACTTCTTATTTCTCGATAAATGCATATAAAATATCCTCAAGGTTTTTTTCTCGGATGTGGGACATATGGTGTATAATTATGAGAGTTTTAAATATTCTGGTGTACTTGGAGAGATTGTTGGGATGCTTTTGTTTGGTTATCATTCCTCAAACTAAAGTTTATGTGGTTTCTCAAACCAGAATTGTAGGTTTGAGAGTATGTATTTGGATTTGGTCTCTTGTAGGTATTTTTGGAACAAACTTGATCATGAAGACATTCTTGCATGGCTGACAAGGTTGATCAAGTTTGTGTAACATGTTCATTTGAATCACATATATCATATGCAATTTATTGAATAGACTTGACATGATCATCCTTCCTAATTTCTAGTGTCTCAACTTTTTTAGCTAGAAATACATATTTAGCATAAAGGTCATGGTCTTCTCTAAGGTTAAATATTTAGCAATTCTTTTAAATCTCTTCCAATATTGGCAAAATATTTTCCCGACTCTTGTGTGAAAGTTGTGATTCGCATCTTAAATGAGTTTGTCTTGTGAGGTGGAAATAATTTTTTCAGAAATTACTCTTGTAAATCTTCCCATGTTCTAATGGTTCTTGACCTGAAGTTATACAACCAAATTTTAGCTTTATCTTTTAAAGAAAATAGAAAAAACTTGAGACGAATTATATTTATGCTGCAATTTTGGTATACACATGTATTACATACCTCTTCGGATTCCCTTAAGTGTTGGTAAGAGTTTTCTGATTTTAGACCATAGAATGTGGGTAGAAGTTTGATGACACTTGGTTTGAAATTGAAACATGATGCAACAAGATGGCAATCATATCCTAATGTGATTTCTGTATTCTTTGAGTGTCATATGATGATTAAGATCATCATACTGTGACTCATGTTATACCTAATCAATTGGATTTTAATCTCATCAATTGAGTTTTCATTTCGGTTATCAGCCATTTTGACTAATGGTGAAAGTGATTGAGACTCTCTCTTTAACCCACTGTTAGATGATCGAGACTAGTATCTCATGCAACCTAAGTGCATATTATATGATAAAATTTAAAAATACAATTGAGTGCTTACAAATAAAATAAATATGTAAAGAAAACGAAAAAATACAAATAAAATAAAAATAATTAAGGAAAAATAAAATGACAAAATAAAATAGCACAAATATAGTGATTGTATCCCAACAATGTCCACAAATCCATGTTAATTCAAATCTCATTTGAAATTCTCATTCACTTGTCTCCATTTCTCGAATTGGATTCTCAATAAAAATTTTGAAAAAAAATCTCTAGATTAAGATAGTTCAAGAAATTTTTAGTTCAAGAATTTTTTTGGCAAAATGCAAACCCTATTTCATTTCAATTTTCGATTTCCTATAAACTTAAGGAATTAACTATATGACGTCTAAATTTGGTATTCATTTAAGGCATGTTTTGGTCAATCAATACACGATGGAATTAAAAAATAAAATAAATAAATAAAGGAAAATGTAATATTTTAAATTATTATTCTATCTACTAAATTGTATTTCCCGACAACGGCGTCAAAAACTTAACACACTCACAAAGTGGTTCTTTACTCTCAAGTATAAGATTGTTAAAGTAATAAAAAACCCGATGAGTTTGGGTCGATTCATATGGAATAAATTTAATAAAATTATTAGAGTTTGTGCTTGGAGCGCAAATCCGAATAATGTAGTGTACATTTTATTATTTATTAATAAAATAACTATATTTTCATTTCATACGCTATTAATGGTATTGTCATTATGCATATTAGATTGATGTATAAATATGCTAAGAATGACATAGACCTTAGAATAGTCATATAGTAATAATGGACACTAGGTGGTCCGACATTGGGATAAATATTACTATCATAAACTATTTTTAAAGTAAATGTTTTCAGTCATTGGTTTTGGAATACAGTCGAATTCCTATAACTTAGAAGACTAGAACATGTTGTATATTGAAATTAGAGTTCCAATGGTTTAACACGATGTATTATAAGCTTTGGAAGCTCGTATAGACGTGTGGGTATTATTTGGACCGAATACTGAATGACTCACATATGATTCCTAATAGTTGGAAGTACACACCACCGTTAATAGGAATCTCCTCTAGTCGAGTAGCATATGTAATCCTTTGACTATAAGATAACATTGATTTTGTGTGAGATATTCCATACTTTGATGTCATGTATGTCAATAGCATTGATTTTGTGTGACATCTTCCATACTTTGATGTCATATATATCAGAAACCATTCATGGTCTGGCCTCTAGATGTTCATTGGGTGTGGATCGATGCACTCCTTAATCAAGTGCGAATCAAGATAGGATTTGTCAGCCCGTATGTCACGATTTTTAAGACTTTGGCCAAAGCCTATCAGTTAGGTTGGATCGCATTAGTTTTAAAGAATCGTGGACATGTCGACATGAGATATGCGCTTCGGAAACTTGACGGGGTATTTTATATTTCCTAAGCACAACTCAGATAGCCTACGACGGAGGGATTGATAAACATATGTGATGGCCTTGACTTGTATAGTTCAGAAAGGTCGTTCGTGTTCTTTGTGAATTCAGAGGTGGGAGAATTGAGTACATATTAGCTAGACTTATATGACGAACGTGTCTGAACTTAGAGACTCTCAATATGAAGTGTACTCGTTGAGCACTTGGGTTGCCGATTAATTTTAATAAAAGATAATATTCGATATTATAACTATCAACTAAGATAATCAAGTGTTATTGGATAATATTGATTATTTACTTTGACCTAATTGGATTAATTCAATAATTACAAGGGCTTAAGTGTAAATTCATAAATATCTATACCATTTAAGGATATTTTGGTAAATGGAAATATGTAATTATAGGTATTTTTTGCTTGATTTAATTAGATTAAATTAAAGTGTAAGATATGTAACTAATCCATTAATTAAGCTCTGTCTTGATTTAATTGCATTAAATCAAAGTGGTAGACAGATGTGATTAGTCACACCTAATTAAGCCCACATAAAAGTTGATTAGAACTTTTATTAATTAAGAATTTCCTAAGTTTAACTATAAATAGCAAGCTTAAGCAAGACTTTACTTAAGCTTGAGAAAGCTAAATATAAGCAATTCTGGGAGAAATTAGCATAAGTTAGAGAAATGTTTAGAGAATTTTTGTGAGATCTCTATAATATTTCATCTAGGAGAAATCAAAATTGGATCTTAGAGTGAAGCTTGTTAGCATAAAAATCAAGATTGGATCTTGGAGTCAAGCTTGCAAACCTTGGAAGTTCTCTAACCATTTCAACAAAGAGAAGGAGATTGGATCTTGGCATCAAGCTTTCTAGGTAAGTTTGAATTTCTCTTAAGCTATGTTCTTCATTAGTGAGTATTTCATTAGTGAGACATATAGTGATGAATTATGTATTGGATGCATGATTACATACCTTAGAGTTGAAATAATTCTAATAAATTATGTCAGGATGCTGTAGAAGTATAAACACAATATGCTTGTTAATTAGGTCAAAGATGTTCATGTTGGACATGGAACAATTAATAGGAGTTTGGAATTCTATATTAAAACTTAGAGGTATGGTTACCAATCTAGAATCCCTTGATCACTTTTGGGTGAACTATAATAGTTCATGAGGTATTTCATAGTGGGATTCTAAATTGGTTTTTGTTTTGATTCAAATAAATATATAAATGTATTTAGAATACATGTATGTTAGTTGTATAACATGTGTTGTGGTTGGTTTTGATGTTAAAATTAGTTTTTAAGGTATATCGAAATGATATGAGAAAATCGGAAGTGTTTATGATTGATTTGAAGGTTGAAATTGCGCACTACCTATGGGAGAGTCGCGACACTGACCTTCCAGCATCGCGACATTGAGCATCAGACTAAGAAACGTCGCGATGCCGAGATGTTCAGCTCTCGCAGTTGCTCTCGCACTTTGGAGCGTCTCGACTCTCAAGACTCACTTGTCGCGACTTCGAGGGCTGATGGACATTAAACTTCATTTTCTCCGTTTCGGAGTTTCCGGACTCTGATTTGGTCCTCATTTTTCCTATGGACTCGTATCGAAATGTAGTTTCATTAAAATATTTTAAAATACACCTATCTAGACCTGACCACCGGTCCGGTTCTCGGTTCCACGAGTATGGAATCGGAACCGGACCGGTTAATTCCGGTTCGATTTTGGTTCCACATTTAAGTGGAATTATGAGATTGAAAAATTAATTTTTATTCAAAACCGAATCGAATCGGAACCGAACGGTTCAGTTTTTTTTTTAAATAAAAAAATTGAGATTGAAAAATTAATTTAAAATTATGAATTTGAATTTATATAATAAACTTACATTAAATTACAAATAAAATTCATGTCTAAAAAAATTAAAAATAAAATTATTAAATTAAAGAGTTTGAACTTAAATTTTTAAGAACTTAAGTTGACTACGTATCCTTAACGGGTGAAAAGAATCAAATCTCATGTAGTTCCATTATAATTTCAAGATATTTCCCCATTGTAATTTTACAATTATTTAAATATCAATTATCATTACCAGTGCCTGTTGATCCTTCAGCTTCAGTTCCGCTTGCACTTGCAGATGCATTATCGAACAAGTCTTCAAATTCATCAGGGCCATCTTCTTGTTGCCTCTGATCAGCTCGGGTCCAATCATCCACACATGTTGTTGCTTCTAGAGTACATAGATGTAATGAACACCGTCTAACTTCCAATATACTGCCTCCCAAGCTGAAGGTTTGCTCAACCGCAATGGTGGAAATCGGTGCTGCCAATATCTCTTTAACAATAATTGATAATACATGATATACATTTTGATGTCGGTTCCACCATTCAAGGATTTGAAAATTTTTACTAACTAAACTTCCAGTTGAAAACTCGAAATTTGTAGATAAATAATTATCTAATTCCGGATTATTAGTCATGTTATCCCTATGTTTTTTATTTCGTTGTAGTAACCAACGATCACCTCTGCTAAGTCTTGTTTACATTAAGGGTTCGCTACTACTAGATTGTCTTACTGATTGCAAGTTATATATTCTAATATAATCATTAAATAAATATATTAAATCAATTTTTATTTTAGCTATTATTCTTGTAATATCAATTTCATCTAATATTCCTAAATATCCATAGTAAGCTTGTAAAACACTTTTCAAACCTTCTAATTTAAATCTAGGATCAAAAACAGTAGCAATAAGATAAAATAAATGAATGTCTCTAAAATAATGCAACCATTTTCGTTTCATAACATTAATAGCTTCAAAAAAATAATATCATTATGATCAGGACTTTCAACATGCTCATCGAGAGTACTAACAATATTCAAACTTTCAAGAATAAATAAATGTGTTGTATGATAATAAACTCCGCTAAAAATATTTGTGACATCATTAAAAGCTTTTAAAATTTCTAAATTTTTATCACAAATTTCCCATTGACTGTGAAAAAGTGTGATATGTTGAACATGTTGAGGAAAAAACTACATAATGCATCTTTGTATTGCAAAACTTGACATAAAAGAAAATAAGTTGAATTCCAACGTGTTGGAATATCTCATGAAAATTTTATCGGTTTAATACCATTTAATTCATAAAACTTAGTTCATTCTCTCCTAACTTGAGAATATGACCAAATACAATTAAGTGCTTTCTTAATAGGATCAATGAAAGGTGATAATTTTTCCAGACCATCTTGATCACATAAATTAAGGACATGACATGTGCAACGAACATGAAAAAGCGACCCCATAAATTTGGTTAGCATATTTCTATTAAATCAGTGATTGATGTAGTATTTGTAGATGCATTATCAAATCTAATTGTTATAATTTTACCTAATAAACCATATTCATCAAAAATTACTTTAATCATTCTATAAATATTTTATGCAGTATGTTGTTCATCAAAAACTCTAAATGCAATAAGTCTTTTTTGCATGTTCCATGATGCATTAATCCAATGACAAGTCACAATCATGTATGAGTTTGTTCGCCAATGGTCATTCCAAATATCAGAACAAATAAAAATACGACCTTTAATATCTCTAAATATTTCATTTAAAATAATTTTAGCATCCTTGTATAATTTAAAATTTTGACGTTTTGTTGTATTTCAAGTCATTCTACAAGCAACAGGATTTAAAGCATTTTGAACGTAATTAGTAAAAGCAAGTTTTTCACCAAAACTTAAAGAAAGATGTGTCATATAAGTTAATTTTCAAATTCTTCTCTATTTTTAGCATCAGAATATTTAAATAAATCTAAAGAACTCGTATCTCTACTAGATGATGCTTACCTGGCCATTTGAGTTTACTTCGTATCAAGTCCAAGCTCAACGACATGATGTCTTTCCAGGTGCTTGTGCATATTTCCGTATCCACCAGTAAATTTGTAAGAAATCCGACAATGGTTGCATACTGCTATTGGACCTTCGTTTGCAGTATCGATTAAATTAAAATGAATTTTGAAAACATCAGAGGAACGAGACCTAACTTCCCTTCTCCATGAATCGATACTAGGGCCGCTCTCTTGGGTTGGCACATTTGACATTGTGTTCTCATATGAGCTTGCCATTTGTTGTTTAAGAAATTTTAAGGAATTAGAGAATTGAGAATGATAAATTTTAATTGTAGATGAGAGAAATTGAGAATGAGAGAATTGAGAAATTGATGTGTTTAAATAATGAAAAATGACTCATATTTATACATTTTTAGAATATTTTTGTGATACCTAAAATGCCCCTAAAATTAGCCGTTTTATTAATGTTATTAGGGGTAATTTAAGAAATCATTTTTTTTTAACATTGGCCATTGGGCTGGCCCCAACGGCTAGCCGTTGGGGATGATTGGAACCCTAGGGTTCCAACCTGGTTCCTACCGGAACCAAACGGTTCCGGTTGGAACTGTAGGAACCACTAGAACCGTTCGGTTCCAGCGGTTCCTACCGGTTTGGTTGGGCTAGGAACCCTAACCGAACCGATAAAATTCAGTTCCGATTCAGAACCGAAACATTGGTCGGGTCTACACCTATCCCTGATATTCGTGGGTTAGACACCGATCCGACCCTAAGGGTTCCCCAACTGCCCCAACAACAATAATATAATAATGGAAATAGTAATATACAACAATAAAATAAAAGTCTAAATTAAATGAAATGATGAGACAATTAAACTAGATGTTGTAACAATAAAAAAACACCGTGACTAGGAGATTCACTTTTGGTATTTCAAATATAGAAAAATCTTACTTTTTATAACACATAAATTATCATTATTTCTATAATAATTTATTTGATGATTAGATACTCAATTACGCCCAAACACATAAAATCCGTCCATATATGCAGAAATAAAGTTGTTTATAATTAGTTTAGATTTAAGTAAACCACTCTTTTCTATATTAAGGAGTTCAAGTATTATCTGTGTCAGTCAATATGAGTCCACCATGACGGGCCTAATGACTGTTTACATAGAGTGAAGACTCTTATATAAACGAGAGAGTGACCTGCGTAAACACACACGTATAACGCAAGCGCACGTATCGTTCAAGTAGTATAAAATATCGATCCCACGAGGACTTAATAGCTAAACTATTAATTTTATGAGGTCAAATGATTACTAGTATCTAACAGGTTGATTGATTGATTTGAAATAGTGATGATTTTAAATTTAAAAACAAGTAAATAAAATTATTCGAAAGTAGGTTTTAAGAAAATTCAATATTAAAAACTATCTATGGTTGTGATTTCTTCCAATATTTATCTTAAAGTTGGGTAATATATTGATTTATTAACCTAGAACACTAAATTATGTGTAAGCCTCTGTCGATGGTCAGACACAAATACCCAGTTTAATCCAATTGAACCATATGTCTATGTCAACCAAATTATCCGGATTCATTAAGTTTAAGTTCCAATTATGGCTACCCCCGCCCGACAGGTATATGTCTATCCTGTAAGAAAATCTATTAAATGGTTATCTATCCTCAAGGAAGATTGTGGGCTATTGAGTCTATGGCTGAAACCTAAAATCCATATGTCTAGTTCATTTTAGATTTACCAGATCAATTTTATTAATGACCAGTTAATGAAAAATCATTAAGATTAAGACTCAATAAATAAATCTTTATAATACCCTAAACTATAATCTAACCCCTTATAAACCGGTGATATTAAAAGTCATCACAACCCCAGATAACTAATTTAGTTACAACACATAACTAGGGCTAGTAAAAACTTGAAAACAAAAGACATAAAGTAAAAATGCAGTAAAGTAAATACTGAAAAGTAAATTACAATAAAATAAAATGCTAAGGTAAAATGAATTACTTTTACTACTACTAATTTAGATATCTCCCATAATATAATGTATAAACTTGTGATAACATTACCAACCAGCCATATAGACGGTATTCTGATTAAGTCAAATTAAGTCCAACCAGCCATTAAGGCGGAAAAAGATTTATCCATGAACCTGCCATATAGGCGGTAAGAAAGTTTAATTACCAACCGACCAATCTGGCGGTATCCTTGATTAGTCAGGTTTAAACCAGATTAAAATGAATTAACAACCGACCAATCTGGCGGTATCCTTTTTAAGTCAATATTTTAAATAGTGAATATATTATATTTAAGGGAGATTAATCTAAATAGCAATAGTAGAAGAATTGCCTTTCACCTTAGCTGGGGAAATTACCTCCTCATGGTGAATAGTAAAAACTGTAAAAAGTAAAAAAAAAAAAAAAGAAGTAAATTACTATTATTACAAAACGTAATTAAAATTAATTACAAAACTAAAAACTAAAAACTAAAAGAAACTAGAGAGAGAAACTCACTCTTTACATCAAAGAGATGAGAGAGAGTGGTATAACTGAAACTGGAATTTCGCGCTCTATTTATAGGGGTCAGTAGGGGTCGCGCGTCGCGACGCCCAGCTCGCGTCGCTACGCGAGTTTTGTCGATGTGGCATGCTATGGTTCGTCGGCTACAGATTCTGGATAATGTGATAAGGTGATACGTGGCGAGGTGGTTGGGGCTCAATTATTGTGACACGTGGCGGCTTCTGATTGGTCGGCTAGATTCTTATCCGCCACGTGTCAGATAGGGATAAGAGAGCCATTAATTGGTACTGATGTGGCGGTGACGTGGCGGTGACGTGGCAAAGGGACTGTCGGCACCATAGAATTGCGACACGTGGCATTTCCTGATTGGCTGATGATGACGTGGCTGTGAGGTGGCATGTTGACTCGGTCAACTGATGATGTGGATGATGACGTGGCTGGCATGTGAAGTGACACATGGCGACATGTGGCGATGGTGACTGTCGGCATCGTAGGCTGATGACACGTGGCACGACGCATGTTTGCAAATCGACTGTGATAGTGACACGTGGCACGGCGCACGTTAGCAAAGTCAAATTTTCTTAGATTCTGATTTATGGACCCGGCGCACGTTAGCACTGTTCGGTGCATGTTAGGAGTCGCGACGCCAAAGGCTTGCGCGTCGCGACGCAGAAAATTACCAAAATGCCATTTTCGTCCAATTTTCACTGTTTTGGCCCAAATCACCTCCAGAGTGTCCTGAAACTTTATTTATCTACAAAATAACACAAAACTCAAGAAACTATTCAAAATATTAAGTTAAATGAGTGGGAAATAGTGATAGATTTATCATTCATCAGAGAGGTACATATATTACTTGGGAAATAACACAATTTATATTTATAGCATAAGTAAAAATTACATATATCTTCATACATTTACCTCAACTGAATGTAGTTTAGCTATTCATTATATGGATTAAAACACACATAATTTTATTAACAAAGTGAGAAGAAATTATAATGACTTAGAAAATGAAACACAGAAGACTGACACTTCTTCAGAAATTCTATAAGAGAACAATTGAAGAAGCATGCTTAAGAAGGTGTTGAGCTCATTTAGTAGCCAATCGAAATGCGATGAATGTTTTCAAGTCCGATTCGAGCCCGATACTCTTTAATGTTTATGATCATTTATAATCCATATACCGCATCTACTTTCAAATTGAGCATCGAAAATAATATTTTACCTATACAGAAAATAAAAATTATAATTAAAAATAGATAAAACATAAATTTATTTATTATTTCACAAATATGTTGAGTTAAGAGAATTAATGAAACTATAAGTGTAAAATGATTATATTAGTTCTATTTTTATTGGCAATTTCCATAACAAAATAAGTTCAATTGAGTTGTGATGAGTCTTGAAGATCTCGGAGCAATTGGACAAGTATTTGGACAAAATCTGATGGAGTTATTCGAGTGATGTTTACTCTTTTGAATGTTCCAGAATGTTTAGAGATTAAATTGATATGAGGTTAGTTGCATTGGAAAGTCGACTCGAAGACGATCACGTACATATAAAGAACTAATGATTTGGCCAAAGGACTAGAAAGTTACAAGTATTTTAATTGCCCCTGAAAACTAGTCCGCGACCCATGTGGCGTTCGTATTTGAGTTCGAACGTTTTGAGGCAGAAACTTTGAGTTTGAAGTGCGTTCAAATGCCCCTGCGTAAGTAGGATATTTTTGACACGTTGTTAAGCTAAAATAACACTAGGAAACCCTTTCCTTTGCCCTACCTATATAAACAAATATTGAGCCACTTTCACAAGTTTTGAAACATAATTTCTTTGAGCCAAAAACATTGATAGCTTTCAACCTTCTTGATTTCACCTTGAAGACTCCTTGCTTCTCTTGTCTTCTATATGTTTGGTGAAACCACCATCAATAAAACCAAACCAAACTTCCTAACCCTCCAGAATTATTTAGGAGGAAGATTGACAGTCGGAGTTTCGGTGCTCAGAGCTTGCAGAGTTGATCCGCTCAGAGACTTGAGAGGTTATGAAGAAAACCGTGGGATACGGGCTCGATGAGTTCTTTGAGTTCTTGCAGGATAGAGGTACTAGAGTCGGTGGAGTTTCCATCATAGGTCTTTTACCATCACTGTATGTTTTTCTCTATATAGTGGATTGGGCTAGTAGCCGAGATACCTGTAGTGGTTTTTACTCACACGAGTTTTCCACTTCGTCACCAAAATAACTTGTGTCGATTTTTGTGGTTGATATTTATTTTCTGTATTATTATTTATTGCCTGAATATTTTACTTTGATCTATAATTGCGTAGACATAAAGTTTGGTGGTTGTGATTTTCATTAATCCGTAGAAACAATATTTAGGACTTGGCTTAAAATATTGTGATAATTTCTGCATAGGGTTAGAACCTAGGATAAACCCGAAATTTCAGATGAATTTTCCTTTTATTAAATATACACTTTTTAGAGTTCATCATTTTACCACCGCGACTATGGGTTCACATAATTATATATGTCAACTGCTCATTAGGATATTATACTCACTAAACATAAGTTTATCCCGAATTTGGTGATCCTTTTTATTGTGTCTTCCATAATATGAAATGATTATTATGTAATCCAATCACCTTTATCGAAAATCCTTAAAAGAAAACTTAGATCAGTGTCAAAGTTACACAACTCTCACACAAGACTAGTGAATGGCGCAAGTCTAAGGATTATTACATACATCGTTACCAAGCTCATAGACAAATATGATAAGCATATCCATATGGAATCTCTTAAAGGTCAGTTCGGTGAACTTGTGAGACCAGCTACATCTTCGATAGAAGAAACTAACACCATGCTAGTATATATGGATTATTAGTGTCATCATAATTGATAATCCCATGTGAAAATTCGCGATTAGCCTAGGTTCTGACCCTATGCGGAATTACAAACAATAAACAAGACAATTCATGATTACTGTAACTATGGAATTCTAACAGGCAATTACAATGTCAACCAACAACAAAAAATCCACAATATCAATTTAATGTAAAATATAAATTGCGGAAAATAAAACAATCTCACAAAATCAACACAATAATTTTAGTGACGAAGTGGAAAACTCTTGCGAGTAAAAAACCACTCCGGGTATATCGGCTACCAGCCCAATCCACTATATCGAGAAAAACTTACAGCGATGGTCAGGACCTATGGTGGCAACTCCACCGACTACTAAAGTACCTCAAACTGTAAGAACTCAAGGCAACTCCTCAAGCCCGCGACCCACAGTTTTCTTCAGAACCTCTGAAGTCTCTGAGTAGATTATATCACCTCTGACGCCGGAACTCCGACTACCAAACTTTCTCCTAAAGGACTTTGAAGGATTAGGAATTTTGGGTTAAGTTGTGTTAAAGGTTTATCAAAGATGGATTCACACCATTAAATGTAGAAGACAAGAAGATGAAGAAGTCTTCAGTGGGAATCAAGAAGGTTGAAAGCTTTGAGAGGTTTTGGCTCAAGGAAAAAGTGCATCAACCATTGGGGATGACAGCAGCAACATGTTATATTTATAGGTAGGGTGAAAAGCTAGGGTTTTTCAAGATGAAAAGGCACAAAATACATTCAGATGCGACTGGCATTCGAACATTTACTCGAACGCTTCACGAACGTGTGCTTACTGGAAAGACTCGTTCGAACGCCACTCGAACGCACCATGAACGGATGCTCTCTGGAATGTCCCGTTCGAACCCAACAAGAACGTGCCTTGAACGTTTGTTCTCTGGAATGATCCAGTTCGACCCCAAAGGAGAACGTGCCACTAACTCCACACGTTCGAACCAAATAACAAACGCAGCACTAACGTCAATCGTTCGAACACTGCAACGAACGCACCACGAAAGTATGTCTGATGCACAGCAGCCAAAAACCAGTCCAATTGCACAAAGGTCTTCATGATAGATTACAACTCAATTGAACTTGTTTTTTCACGGACATATGCCAATAAAAATGGAACTAGCAATCTCCCCATTTGGCATTCCGTGACAAAACACTACTTATACAAAGACTACGGTAATAGACCCAAAAAGAAAATAGTCAACCGTCAACCATCAAAACAGTGACTAATTACGTAAAGACTCGATCTAACACCTAACCAAGTAGTCTTGAAATTAATGCCACCGCAGCAACATACATGCTTACCTGAAACATCCACAATCCAACAATATACCGTGAAAAGCATTGGGATTATCAAGTATAAAATAAACAAGTATAAAACACATGCATGACAAGTAGATATCATTCTCCCCCTTAATTTGAACTCTCTTAAAACGAGATATCTAAAGGATAATCTAAAACTCCCTCCCATATATTAAGTCTTTCTCTCCCATATATTAAGGCTCTCCTCCTTAATATATCACTCTCACTTTTTTTTTTCACGAAATGACAAAGGGCGAAGGAAACATGAAAAACAACATGAGACAAACACATGCAAGAGCATAAACAAACAAGACTTACTCCCCCTCACTAACAGGCTAACTCAGTTAGTAAATAAATAATCAAATGGGAAGTAAACACTCAATGAAATGCAAAATAAATGATATGCAGTGATATGAAGCATATACAAGCACACAATGAGATAAACAAAAAATCCTGTCAAAACTGATTGAAACAGCATTTCAAACAGATACAATGATACACAGTTAGTATTTAGCTGTTTATGACATGAAACAATATGCATCATTTTAAAAGTGGCTAAATACAACACTTATGCATATGACATAAACACCAAAGAATATCAAACACTTGCGTGAAAAATAAAGTGCATAACGAATCAAGGCTTAAGACCTTATTTTATGAGCTAGACACAGCCAAAGAAATCTATCTCTAAACAAACCAAGTCCACAAAATAGGTGTTCAAACCCAGCACCACTAGGACCTGGAAATAAGCAACATTGGTTGCATGCTATATTGTTTACCCCATAAATATCATGAGCTCATATTTAACAACTCTTTCGAGAGTGAAAGTTTTTGCCCTTATCTTTTGAATTTGGCCACATTGGCTCTTTTGCACTTGAGTCTCATTTTTTTAAATATATTTCTTTTTACTTTTGCAAAAGGGGATAACACAATGTCAACTAGTCAAAGCTCACACTATTGAGAAAACAAAGCATGGAAGAGATTAGATTGCCATTCCAAAAACTCATACATGCGACCAAGCCTTGATAAAATAAAATCGTGTATGTGAATTGCAAGCACAAGATATACCAAGAGTTTTTATCACACACACTTATGCATATAGAGCATCAACAAAAAAAAAACAGCATATCAT
>SKCR01041542.1:0-59370 GCA_019454045.1 Zanthoxylum bungeanum
CGCGCAATTGTCAGTAATAATAATGCATCTGTTCCCATCGTATCATATCTCCACAGCTGTACAAAATCGTAATAATAGGGCATTCCTGCTGCTGCCACGTATCCCCGATAATGGTTATTATATTATTAGTAGAGATCAGATCTAACACTTCACTCTCCATCTTCTTCACTTCACTTCCCTTCCCTTCTCTGAAACCCTAATTTGTAAAAATTTGATCTTTCCCTTTTTTCTTCATTTTTTTTTTTAAAAATTTCAATCAAAATCCATTACAATAGAGAGAAATTTGATAGCAAATATGTAATGTAGAGATCTTAAACTAATGATTGGTGGGTTTGTTTTTGGAAGAAACGTGGATAAAAAAATGTGGTTCGAGCCAAGTCCAAAGAGGGTTCCAAGGGGGGTCTGGTTAAGGTTTCAAAAATCATTGGGAGTCCTGATGGGTGGAAACCACACCTCCTCCAGGTTTTGCACTCGCTAATTTTCTTTTTCCTTCCGTTTTGGCTAGCTTTTACTCTCTATTGAATCGACCAAAAAAAACAAGCTTTTTCGTTTTCATTTAATTTTATCAAGTCTCTAGATTTGATACTGCTGCTAATTGTTGGGTTGAAACTGAAAGTGATGGATTTGAAGTCCTTGAAATTCAAGATCCTTAATGGGTCTGTAGCGAGACGTGTGCTTTTACGCTCATTTTTGATTGTCTCAGCTTTGTCCATTGTTCCTTTACTGCAAATCTTGTTTGGGAACGATCCTGTTATGTTTAATACGGTTTACTCAAATGATTGTACCGTGATCTCGGGTTATTCGAATCCGTATGTGTTTCTGGATCGGTTTATGTATCCCATTTTGGGTTCAATTGAGTCCAAGCAGTGCAAGGAAAATGTCAATTTGACTGTTAATGTGGTTGGAGAGCTAATGGACATGAAAATGTTGAGTAATGATGCAAAAGCTCTCTGTGTTGGCGAGGGTTCTGCCTCGTCCATGTACGCATTGC
Organism: Zanthoxylum bungeanum; assembly: GCA_019454045.1. NCBI lineage: Eukaryota > Viridiplantae > Streptophyta > Magnoliopsida > Sapindales > Rutaceae > Zanthoxylum > Zanthoxylum bungeanum. Next base: position 992 of record SKCR01041542.1, read on the forward strand.
GAGAACTGGGATTTGAGCATGCTTGTGGGGTTTACAGGCACCCATTTTTCTCACTGAAGCATAAAAAGTTCATTTACGAACTTGATTATGAGGACAAATCCTTTGATTTTGTGTTCTCCAGGGATCTAGATAAGGTTTCTGTCCCTGCACTTCTAGTGCTCGAGATTGAGCGCGTTCTTAGGCCTAATGGAATTGGGGCTATGCTTGTGGGTATCAGTAGTTCGAGCCCAAATAGCTTGATTAGATCTGCGACCCCAGTTTCGTCGACACTGAAAACTTCCAGAATTGTGCATGTTGGTCATGTCAATGGGTTTACTCTGGTTGTTTTCAAGAAAAATATTGAAACTCTCTCTTACTTTGAGCAGTTTCAACTTCCAGCAGACTGTCAATCTCTTAACAACAACAAACCATTTATGGAGTTCCTTGAGCCTCTGCTGGAGGAAAAACCAAATGGATTTGAGAAGAAGATTACCTATTTGCCCAAGTTTATCGATGCTGCCTCAAGGAAGCGGTTAGTGTACATTGATGTTGGGGCAGGGGAACATCTGAACTCCAGTGTTAATAGTTGGTTCTTGCCATCTTATCCTGTGGATCGTAAAGCATTCAGCGTTTATTTTGTTGACCACAACACTTCAGTTATGCTATCCTACGTGAAGAGGCCTGGTATCACCTTTGTTTATCATCCAGACCTCGCTGGAAGTAAGGCTAAAGCCAATCCTGATGTATTAGTAGACCCGAATCCATATGGGGAGGATGATGGTTTTGATTTTCTTCTCTGGTTTAAAGAAACAGTGCGCTATGCAGATTTCGTGGTTCTGAAGATGAATGCAGGAGAAGTAGAAGTGAAATTTCTCACAGAATTGTTCAAAAGCGGAAGCATATGCTTCGTTGATGAGCTCTTTCTTCGCTGCTCAAATCGTACAGCCAAAGATGCACTGGGTGGAAGCTGCATGGACCTCTTCAAGAGTCTCAGAAGCAGTGGTGTGTTTGTTCATCAATGGTGGGAAGATTAAAATCCATTGATGTTTGTTGTTGTTGTTTTCCTTTTGAAGTGTTGTTGCTGTTGTTTATGTTCCTCAGCCAAGTTTGCTTCGTGGTTGGGCACTTGTGCTACATATTATGCCTACTAAATAAGCAACCACCTACATTCTGTGATATTGAATGAACTATGTTGTGTTTTGTACTTTTTAATTCTTCTTATGACATTTTTCTAAAGAGAGCTGCTAATTTGCCCGTCGGAGGCATGTCACTATAGCCACGTGTTCTAATTCTCTGAGCTACAGGCTCTGTCCCGTCTTCCTCGAACAGAAAAGGAGTTGGCAAGAAAAACTTATTTAAAATGCTCTGACTTGACTTTATGTGAATCAACACAACGTCCTCGAGTCAAGTTGGAACCATTGGAATCATATTACTCTCTGAATTCGGAATGTGTATGTGTGTATATATATATATTCCTTGCCCGTCTGGATGGTTTGAGAAATTATATTGACAGAATGATTTCGAATATTATTATTATTATTTAATCCGAATTTAATATATGAATTGGTGTGTGAATATGTTAAATCCGAATCTATGTTAATGGGAATATGAATTGATCAAATTCAAAACAGTGGTCAAGAAGTGCATTACATTAGTCAGTTCAACAAAGGCTCATGTCCACGACCACGATGGTGTTCTGAAGCTAAAGCTGCTGAAAGATAGATAGATCAGATCGATCACCCACTATTGGGATGATTGAAAAATCATATCAGGCATAAATATTCACATTATTCCAAAGGAAAAATCATTATTTAGAAAAACTTGCGGAGCAAACGAAGACATTTGATGAAAATTTGGAGGAATTGCCTATAAAAACTGAGTCACATACATAAGGCACTAGCTTATACATTTCTAGTGTAGTGGCAGTAATATAATCATTGCCATATTAGCAAATAACTTCCGGTTTGATAATTCCAAAGCAAAGAAATGTCAATAGGGAAAGAAAGAACAAAAAAATAAATTTGGAAAGAAAGACAATAGGAGGGGCAACTATAGATAAACCTCCACATAAGAAACTTTTTCCATCTTCATTCCTCTGGACCCTTCACATTTATCTCCAAAAGCCTCTCAACTGGCTGTCTGCAAATTGGGCAGCGATTTGTTTGGAACCTCAGAACCTTTGCACAACCACTGCACATACACTGCATCACAAGGAATCCCACCTAGAATTAGTCATCAAGTAGCTATTGCACATGATTGATTCTACCTTTTTCCTTTATGATAAGCAACATGTCTCCAAAATACAAATAAATATAATAGCTGTATTTCATTAAATCTTTATAATGGTTTTAGGATTAGATGAGGTAACCAAAGAATGTCCTGAAACTTCTTAAAACAGTTCAGGTTGGAATCAACACCTTAACTTGCAAGCACTCAATTTTTACGAGGATTCTTGCAATTGTGGATATCAAATCCAGCAAGGGCAGAGTCATCATTTCATGTGAATCAGAGGAAGAAAGGGTGAAATCTCTATGTTCTCAAAAGAAAGCTCAGTACAGGGAGGAAAAGTGAAATCATTGACAGGAAACGAAAGCTCAACAGTAGGGGCAACTGATAAATTTAAAAGCAATTGGTAAAAAGGATATGTACCATGTGTCTGCAGGGAAGGACAGTTGTGTCCCGTGGTTCTGATAGGCAAATCACGCATTCCTTTCCTGGATCATTTGCTTCAACATCACCATCAACAGAATTCCCAATCCCATATATCTCCTGCAGCTCATACCTCATCCCATTCACCCACAGAATCTGCTTCACAACCCTCACCTGGTATTCACCTTTCTCCTTCTCAAACACTGCCTGAGTTATCTGAGAATTCGCAGGTCCAGGAATAAAGTTTCCATCCGATTCATTCTGATTAACAGGAGTTGCCTCTGCCTTCACTGCAAGAGGATAGACACCCATATTACCTTCTTTCAGTAACTCCGTTTCCTCAAACATCGAAAAGTCAATCCCTGTTCCAGAAGGTTGTCTGAACTTCTGGCCTAGACCTTGTTGAAATTGCGTTGTCACTGGTGAAAGAAGATTTTCCTTTGTTGGGGTAAGGTTACAATCTTCACCTTCTTTAGCAAAGAAAATAACAGTGATGCTGCTAGCACGAGAAATGCAGTTATTGTTAAGATCAAAATTAGATAGCCAACAAATAATAATTTTATCAACCAATAATAAAAGAGCATTTGAAATTCTGACAGTGCAATCACCATGAAAGAATCACTTCCATTGCAGACAAGAAGCAAAAAAGCAGTGTAATCCGTCCGGTATGAAAGCATAAACTATTCTTTAAATGCCAGCAAATGTTGAGTACTGTTTGTTAAGATTTGATTTATATAGAATATTATTCTGCGACATAGAAAGATTGAAAAAGAAAAAGAAAAATGGCTATTCTCAATCTTTGAAAATGAAACAAGACATCAGCCCATATTAGTATAGAATAGTATTATTAAAGGCGCAAATAGTCCTGGAGTCTAGGCGCAGGGCTGAAGGCACAAGGCGTGAGCCTGATGAATGTAAGGGGGGGGGGGGGGGGGGGGGTCTGATGAATGTAATGGGTGCGCGCATGATGAATGTAAGACGCAAAATGCCACAAAATGTGTAAAAATACATCGAAAAACAATATACAAGTATGTATCAAACTATCAATTAGCAATAAATTATTTTTAACTATTATTTTGAGAGTTCCAATCCAAAATTTAATATATAAATCACAAGTTCATATCCAAAAACAAGAGATCCATATCCAATCTTCATATAATCACACATCTAAATCACAAGTTCATATTCAAAAGCAAAAGAGTTACATATTCAAAAGTAAAGAGTTCATCAAAATTATAAAATTTCAACTTCTAATAAAAAAGCACACCGTCTTGCTGTTGCATAACAACAGCAGAGCTGCTGTTATTATTTACAACAGCAAGCAGACTGCTGCTGTTGTAATAACAGCATAATCACCAACCCAAAAAAAAAATTTAAAAATATTAAATATTAGAACAGCAAGCAGAAGAAAACAGTAGCAGCACAGTAAAAAAAAATGAAAAATAAGCAAAAAATTAGCAAATATAACATATATCTTTTTATTCATTTGGGAGACTGTCAACAATGGAGATGGGGGCCGTGAAGATCGTGGAGATCTGAGTGAGGGCTGGGTGATTTGGCTCGTGAGGGAGATAGTGAGTGATCTTTAGGTTTTAGAGAAAATAATGAGGTGGTTTTGAGAGGGATATTAAAATCGGCATTTTAGGGTTTTTTTGGCTTCTTAAATAGTCAGATTTTGAGTGATTTGGGCTGGGTTTTGGGTGGGCTAGATCAGAGATACAAATGGATCTTTTCAGGTGTCTTACGAGTGCGCGAAGCACGTCGCCCCACCTTGGTCCCCTCTAGGCGCAGCGGTTGTCGCCTGCATATTAGGCGTGCCTTTAACAACAATGGCTATGGAAACCTCTAACTAGAATCCAGTGTTTTTAAAGGCGTAAGAAACACTAAGGCGCAAAGGGTCTTAGGATATAGGCATGTGCCTCAAGGCGCACCTAAACCGGTTGATGCAGTAGAAGAATTAATGTTTCTCCTTTCAGCATAAAAGTATATGGTTATGGGGAACATATTACAGATGATTTAAAAAGTTTGAATCACTAAATAACTAGTAGAAGAAAGTGAAACCGTATGGTTCTCAAAATTTAAAGATGACAGAAGTGGCAGCCAATACTATGGTTCTCAAAGCGAAATCATGGATCTTTGATGATTAATTTTATGGAAACGTCGAGAATGCTATTCAAACTATTATCTCTCGCATAAAAGAACAAGTAAATTTTACAGAAACGCAAACAAAAGCAAAGTTGAAGCTTTTTTCAATTACCTCCCAGCAACAGTAGCATCAAAAGTGAACGAAACCAACAACTTTCCAGGATTCTCCTCGTCAGCCTCAAACCTCAAACTTTCCTTCTTCAAATTCACATCATTCCTGATCGTTACCGCCTTCTGGTGTTCCACATACGGCGGCGGAGGCGTCACCATGGGCCCACAAGGATACCTCCAATGTCCAGGGTCACCACCGCCACGATGATAGTGATCATACGGCGCAGGAAGCGGCATAGCCGGAGGATAGTACCCACCCGGCGGGTACTGATAGTACTGCCGTGGCGGATTACTAGGATTATTTGAATTGGGGTACTGCATCGGGTAGGGCGTCACCGCAGCGAATACGTAATGATTGGCGTTGATTTCTTGCTGCGGGGGCGTCGGTGGCGGGGGAGGTGGGTGACTTCGGCGGCTCCCGTGCCCACGGCGGCCGTTACCGCCAGTGCTACCGACGTTTCCCATGAAGAGTGTGTGGTAAGTTTGTTGGGGTGTTAAGTAATCGAAACCGTTAATACGGACAGAGGATTCGTAACGGAAGGGGATGAGGAAATGGAAGGAAAGAAGAAAAAGAATCTTTGGATTGACAGATTTTGCTAAGCGCACCCACTCTTTTTTTTTTTTCCCTCCCACTTTTATTTATTTATTTATTATGCATAAATTTAATAAAAAATTTGGTATAATTGGATTCTTCTTTATCAGATCTATGATGCAACAGCATAAATATCATCGACAATGAAGTTTCGGTAAACTATATAATAAATACGTAGTTGAAGTTTCAACTTCCGTGACTCACTACTGTCAAAAGAATGAAAGATAATGAATTGCAAATCGTTACCACCCATGGGTAGTGCGGCGGGTGAAGTATAAATAATATAGAAAGATATATGTTTAATAATAAATTATTATTAATTTAATTACTAAATTTAATTATTAAATTGTCTTAATTCTCAAAATATTATTTCCGAAAGCAAGAAAAATAATAAATTAAAGCAATTTAATAGCCGTAGTAATCTTAAACACCTCCTTATTGAGAAGCTCAGGGTCATGGTTTCGTGTGGAGTGTCTTCTTTTTGATAGCTCAGGTGCATGAATTGCACGAACAGAGATATCATCACTCATGTTAGGCTGGAGGTCGTTTTGAATCAAGTTGCATCACCACCATCATTGTTTCCCTTCTTGGAGATTGAAAATAGTGCAAGTTTATAAACAATTTTAGGTGGATAACTATTCATGTGTTGAAATTTTGAGTCTAAATTTTACTATAAATACAAAGCTCATTTGTGAGCTTTAAACATCCTAGAAACATTAAAATTCAAGGCAAGAAAGCTTAGAGAGAGAGAATTTTTTTTTTTTTTAGAGTTTAAACACTTGTAAAGATTATGTACTTGTTGTAATAAAATTTGATTTTTTCCTCATAAACACTCTTCAGTGATCAGAGAATCACAACAAATGGTATCTATAGTTTTGGTTATACACTGGGGTCGTAAAATCGAAGAACGAAACTCGGTTCAGAAAATTCGAATTTCAAAAAAGTTGTCAAAAATCAGTTTTGAGCATACCATCAATTTTTTCACGTCGAGATGAACACAATGGTATTTTCCGGTGATCAAACGGAGGTCTAGAGATGCCGCACGCGCCAACTAGAGAGCTTCCCATGCGCATCACGCGCCACACGCGCTGCTGAAGGTTGAAGACTACCACGTCAGCACCACATCATCGACACATCATCGCCACATCACATAGAAAATGTTCAAGGCGAAAGCTACCTATTTCGATGCAGTTTTATTTCACGGAAACTCTCTTTAGTGTCTGTATTAATACTAAGAGAATTGTGGGGGATTGTAATAAATTCTCTTAATATATATATATATATATATATATATATATAATATATATATATATATATATATATATATATATATATATATATATATATATATATGAGAAGTATGTCCTTTAGAAGTGCCTTGTGGGAAATGTACAAAGGTGAATGGACATACCCTCTAAATTTAAAGGATGCATCTTTAGGCATTTAAAGGCATTAGGAAAGAGTATAACCCTTAGGAGGGTAACACCCTAAACCAAATGGTGTCTTCAAAGACACCATTCCATGCCTATAAATTAAGAGGCCTTGAGATTGTTTGAAGCATCCAGAAAATCATATAAGTCTTCTATTGTTTTAGAGAGTCATCTTGAAAGAGAGAATTTCCTCTATTTTCCTTGTTTAAGTTCTTGTTAAAGGAGTGCTCATTCTACAAGAAACATCCAAGTAATATTGGGAGAACGTTAGCCACAAAACCATCCGTAGAGCATCGAGGCGTGACTAATAAATTCTTAAGGAGATGGGCAACTCGACTTGGACCAAATTTTTAAGGGAGGGTAAAGCTCATCATTTCTCTCATCACCATGCCAATCTTTCGTTAAAATAGCCTTCTCAATGGTCCTCGATTCCTATTACAAAAAAAAAAATCCATTTAAGATCGTCACCTACAAGACTCAATCTTCATAGATACTATGATTCTTTGACCCATGAGCAAGCTCTTACAGTAAAGCTTCGCTTGCTAAAAGCGGGTTTAAGGAGAGGTTTACTATGATTATTGAGATGTCAAATATTGGGTTGCTAATAAATACTTGCACGCTGAGTTATTTTGTGGGGATTGCTTGTGAAATGGATATTGTTGAATATGTAGAAGAAGTGTTTGATGAAATGTACTGTATTTTGTTTTATGGGTTTGTTTCTTCTTCTTGTTTGTCGTTTTGTGTAGTTGTTAATTTGTTTTTTGTTTTTTGTTTTTTTTTTTGAGTTTCCTTACTGAGTTTTTGTATCTGTCTATTTACTTTTGTTGATGTTGTTTTTTAAGCACTATGATATTTAAGCAGTACGACAGGGGTAAAAAGGGTAATTCCCTTGTTGATCAAGATCATTAATACCGACCCGACCACATGAGTTAGGGGCCGAGCGCTTATGATCGGTAACCCGACCACTTAAGATCGGATGACCGGGCATTATCAGATCGACAGCAGCATTCTCAGTTCAAAAGACCATCATGACCGACCTCATGAAGACCGGAAATATGGCGGGATATGTTCCAGAAGATAAGACATCCTATTTTTACGGATAAGAAGATAAGTTATCCTACTTTTATGGGGAAAGGTTGATAAGTCAGTGTCCTAATATGATATGGGAGGTGAATGAGTCAGTGTCATAATAGGATATGGGAAGTGAATTTAGTTTTAAACTAGGAATCCTTATAAGAAAAGGAATCTGATTTCTTTACCAGTATAAATAGAAGGGGAAGATATACGTGAGAGGCATCAGAATCATTACCATCAGACTTGTAAACACAAAAACAGAGCAGAGAAGCATATCTCAGTAATAAAAGTATCATTCGATTTGTGCCCGTGGATGTAGGTTGGATCTGATCCGCCGAACCACGTTAAATATCTTTGTTGATTGGTGAATTTACTTATCTTTTGCCAAATTTGCTTTTGGTTTCCCATAAACAAAACAATTTCACAGTTGGAGGAGAATTGTCTCGGGAGTAAAAAACCCTTATTGCCCCTGAGACCAAAATCAGCCGTCAATAGTTGGCGCCGTCTGTGGGGAACTCAACAAAAAGCAGCTCGCGTAGTAAGACAATGGCAGAAGATGGAAATCACCGGTCGTCAGGGAGTTCAACAGCGGAATGGATGAGAAGATGGAAGAAAATATGAGGAAAGATAGGGAGGAAAATCAAAACCTTCTGAAATCCATGATGGACAGACTGGAGAGGATGGAAGAGACGAATGATGAGAGATTAGAAGCCGGAACCAGTCGGAGGAGAGGCGAAATAGCAGAAGGAAAAAAGGTCGCAGATGTGAGTGATGACGATGAACCAATGAGGAAGGGTCCCTACGGGATAAGGTTCGTAGTGGTAGGAAAAGATTTACAAACGGAGGATACGTGGGAAGAAGAAGAGGGGCGACAATCGCCAGATTCTTCCTATGATAGCCCCCGCGACACCAGAAGGGGAGATAGGAAGGATGGTGAGACTGGACGAGAAATCTCAAGTCATGAGGAACGCCGCACCCGGGGTGATAGACGCGAAGAAGGCCGCAGGAGGCGGCACTGTAACACATATGGCAATATAAAATCTTGGTTAAGAAAAGAAATGGCCAAGTGGGAAGTGAACATCAAAACTGACACGGGAGATGCTCGGGACGGCGAGGTTGAATCTCCCTTCACAGAAGAAATAAGGTCGGTAAAATTCCTAAGACGATTCAACATGCCGTCCATGACGCCCTACAAGGGCCACACTGATCCAAAATCCCACATTGAGAGTTTTGTCCTGTTGATGGAGGTCCAAAGAGTAGTAGGGGATGCCGTTAGCAAAGTATTCCCCATAACCTTGGGGGGATCTGCCATTCTGTGGTTCAGAAGTCTAGCCCCGGGGAGCATCGGAAGCTTCACGCAACTCAGGAAGTCATTTGTTCGGCACTTCAAAGGGGTCTGCGTCCCAAAGAAAATGGTGGAAGAATTGAGACTGATGAAGCAGGGGGATGATGAGCCCCTGAGAAATTTTATTGAAAAATACCACAATTTGGTGCTCGAGGTTGGAGCGTACGAGTCATCGGAAGCGCTAGAAAGTCTCAAGGGAGGTTTGAAGGTCAGGAAATTGTGGACTCACCTGAGGATTCAAGACGTATCAGATTATGCCACTGCCCTGGAGTTGGCCAGGAAGTTTATCTTAATAGAGGAGGAGAAAAAGATTGCCCGGGGAGTAGACACCCGAAAGGCTAAGATACTCAGGTCAGACAATCAGTGAGATTCGATCAGAAATTTGAGGAGACCAGTCCCGGAGCAGAAGAAACTCAGACCGACACCTCCGAGTAGTCATGTTCAAAAGATAAAGTCATCTGTCCAAGTCAACCGTGTCGCGGGGATGACAGTATACACCCCCCTGAACAAACCTATGGCCCAGATAGTTCAGGAAATCCAGGATAAAGGTCTGTAGGCCGAGCCTAATTTGAGGAGGTTCCCGATTGAGGAGGGAAATAGTAGGGCTTACTGTATCTACCATAACGTAAGAGGATATGCCACGAATGGGTGCAGAGACCTGCGGGAGTAGGTGGAAGACTTGGTGAAAAAAGACTATCTCAGTGTGTACATAGACCATTCGGTTTTTGAGGTCGACCAAAGTTGATAGCGGAAGTCATCCAGTCGGATGCGTGGAATGCTGAGATGCAGAGATGATGTATTAAGAAGAGCCTTGCTTGTAGTGACCCTTGTAGAGTTGCAAGAAAGGCAACAGATCCCAAAATGTGAGTAAGACCTCTTCTGTCTTAGGCTGACATTTGATTATGCTTGTTTGTTATGGCCCACACAATGGTTTTGATATTTATTTTACGGCTCGGTTCTGCTCTTGTACCACCGAGACCGATGTTTCTTTCCCGCTCGGGTCTGATCTTGTACCGCCGAGACCGATGTTTCTTTCCAGCTCGGGTCTGCTCTTGTACCGTCGAGACCGATGTCTCTTTCGGCTCGGGTATGCTCTTGTACCGCCGAGACCGATGTCTCTTTCCGGTCGGGTATGCTCTTGTACCGCCGTGACCGATGTCTCTTTCCGGCTCGGGTCTGCTCTTGTACCGCCGAGACCGATGTCTCTTTCTGGCTCGGGTCTGCTCTTGTACCGCCGAGATCAATGTGTCTTTCCGGCTCGGGTCTGCTCTTGTACCGCCGAGACCGATGTGTCTTTCGGCTCGGGTCTGCTCTTGTACCGCCGAGACCGATGTCTCTTTCCGGCTCGGGTATGCTCTTGTACCGCCGTGACTGATGTCTCTCCGGCTCGGGTCTGCTCTTGTACCGCCGAGACCGATGTCTCTTTCCGGCTCGGGTCTGCTCTTGTACCGCCGAGACCGATGTCTCTTTCCGGCTCGGGTCTGCTCTTGTACCGCCGAGACCGATGTCTCTTCCGGCTCGGGTATGCTCTTGTACCGCCGAGACCGATGTCTCTTTCCGGTTCGGATATGCTCTTGTACCGCCGTGACTGATGTCTCTTTCTGGCTCGGGTCTGCTCTTGTACCGCCGAGACCGATGTCTTTTTCCGGCTCGGGTCTGCTCTTGTACCGCCGAGACCGATGTCTCTTCCCGGCTCGGGTCTGCTCTTGTACCGTCGAGATCGATGTTTCTTTCCGGCTCGGGTCTGCTCTTATACCGCCGAGACCGATGTCTCTTTCCGGCTCGGGTATGCTCTTGTACCGCCGAGACCGATGTCTCTTTCCAGCTCGGGTACCGCCGAGACCGATGTTTCTTTCCGGCTCGGGTCTGCTATTGTACAGCCGAGATCGATGTTTGTTTCAGCTCGGGGTCGGGTTACGTCCCACCGAGTCGGCTTATTTGGACTGATGATGTAACATTCCCCCAGAGCCAAGTCTTTCTTTTAGCTCGGGGTCGGGTTACGTCCCACCGAGTCGGCTTCTTTGGACTGGGGATGTAATATTCCCCCAGAGCCAAGTCTTTCTTCAGCTCGGGGTCGAGATACGTCCCACCAAGAGACTTATCATCGGCATGGGATCGGAGCATCTCCCCAATGGTCGGCCCTCTATTGGTCTGGGGAGGTGACATTCCCCCAGAGCCAAATGTTCTTTTCAGTTCGGGGTCGGGTTACGTCCCACCGAGTCGATCGTCATCAGCATAAGGGCAAAGCATTTTCTCCACGGGTAGATATCGGGATCCTTGTTGACTGAGCACATGAAGGTGGCAGGAATGACCAGATTTGCAGCCAAGGCATTTTTCTCTGCGGTTCCTGGAGTGACCACCGACGGATTCATCGGCACACCATCTTTTTTTATAGTTCCCGGCATCAACTCGCAAACTCGTTGTTACCGAGAACTAGGGGATAAATGTTGATGGTGTTTTTTAAGCACTATGATATTTAAGCAGTACGACATGGGTAAAAAGGGTAACTCCCTTGTTGATCAAGATCATTAATACCGACCCGACCACATGAGTTAGGGGCCGAGCGCTTATGATCGGTAACCCGACCACTTAAGATCGGATGACCGGGCATTATCAGATCGACAGCAGCATTCTCAGTTCAAAAGACCATTATGACCGACCTCATGAAGACCAGGAATATGACGGGATATGTTCTAGAAGATAAGACATCCTATTTTTACGGATAAGAAGATAAGTTATCCTACTTTCATGGGGAAAGGTTGATAAGTCAGTGTCCTAATAGGATATGGGAGGTGAATGAGTCAGTGTCCTAATAGGATATGAGAAGTGAATTTAGTTTTAAACTAGAAATCCTTATAAGAAAAGAAATCTGATTTCTTTACTAGTATAAATAGAAGGAGAAGGTATACGTGAGAGGCATCAGAATCATTACCATCAGACTTGTAAACACAAAACAGAGCAGAGAAGCATATCTCAGTAATAAAAGTATCATTCGATTTGTGCCCGTGGATGTAGGTTGGATCTGATCCGTCGAACCACGTTAAATCTCTTTGTTGATTGGTGAATTTACTTATCTTTTGCCAAATTTGCTTTTGATTTCCCATAAACAAAACAAATTCACAATTGGAGGAGGATTGTCTCGGGAGTAAAAAACCCTTATTGCCCCTGAGACAAAATCAGCCGTCAACAACTTTATTGTTCATTTAGATAATTAATTTCATTGATTAGAAGCCGCTTTATTTAATCTTGAAAATCCATGTAAATAGATTCTCAGTTTAAAAATTAAAAAAATAAATCATTTTCAGATATATATAAAAATAACTATTCACGATAAGGTGGGAATAAGTTTCAATTTTTTTTTCTTTTTTGAAATTATGTAACTTATTTTTGTGCTATTATTTGTTAAAATTTTGGACTTTGGTATTATGTTTGTTAGGGTTGGTGCTCAGAACGCCAATCCGGATCATATTTATGTTCGATTCATGAATGCGAATAATAAATTTTTCCATAATATTACTTATTTATGGTCACACCTCTTGTCTTTTATATACATATTCGATCTAATATCGTTTAGATTGAAATTAAATCTGATTTAGTGATATGTATATATATTAGACAAAGACCCCAAGTTTACAACGTAATACGCATTTACAACGTAGTTTATATTTGACATTGAGAAGTGTCACTATAAGTTGTATATCCTCAAATAAAGTTCATGGTCAAGATTTACTAACACGGGTCGGTTAGTAAAATCCGCTGAGACCAATATATGTCGTATATCGGGACTTGGTCCGATGATTTATCCCAATGAACTATGAGTCTCGGGAGATTCATATAGATGTGTATGTGTTTATTTGATAAACACTGAACGACTCACCGAAGATTTCCTAATAGATGGTACCGATGTCAATAGGAATCTTCTCGATTCGAGTAATATAGTGGTCATTCGACTTAAGATACCACTGTGTATATATGAGTTATCCTCCACACTTTGATGGCAATCACGTTACCAATCTATCTAGATTAGACATCCGCTTGTTCGTTGGGTGTGTACTCATGCTCATGATATCCTATGAGTATCAGATAGAATCCGTCAGTTCTGTGTACATGGCATATGTATCCTACACGTGTTTGCGATCTAGTAAATCCATGGTTGTGATACACTACGGAAGTGAGTTCCGAGTGTTATTTAGAGATCGAAAATTTATAACTCCACTATATTATACCTTAGAGTTCCCATCTATATCCCCGGTATAATATCGATAGCCTGTGACGAAGGGATTATACGTATGCAATGACCTCTGTTGGGGTTTTGGGCGAAGGGCGCGTCGGAAGCGCGGTTCGGGCGAAATCATAATTTTAAAACTTTTTCAAATTACTGAATAAATTATTCAATATCTAATATGAATAATTTATTCATATTTCACCTAAACACATTTATTCGATATCAAATAGCGACATAAATATATAAGAAACGTCGCGAAACCTTTATGAAAACGTTTTTCCGCAAAATGACCTAAAACATGTTTTTGACCGAACCAACCACCCAACACTTATGGGGACTGCCCAGGTCAGCCCCAATAGTGTTAGGGCAGTTCATGGGATGCCCGAACAGTAACAAAATCACTTTTTGGACATCTGCCACCCGGTTGGCTCAAAAGTCACCCAGTAACGCCGTTTTTCAGAGTTTTTCGCTCATTTAAACTCCGAAATAATTTCCGGAAATTATTCCAACACCCAAAATACATCCAATACATTCATAAGACATATTTTTCATCACCAAAATATCAAATATTTTATATCTGATCTGGATGTAAAACCAGTCCATTTAACATGCTTTAAATCCAATTTTTAGCATGATTAATCTAATTAATCCAACACCCATTCAAAGCCACCACACATGAAGAACTCTAAAACAATTCTAGGCATAATAAGAGTGTTTATCACACTCTAGAATGGAAACAAGGTTGTCCAACAATAAATTGAACTCAAATTACTTTAATCTAGTTCAATATTCATTTACACATGCTAAACACTTCCAATTCATCCTCCAAACCAAAAACACCCAAATTATAAAGTAAAGAAGAAACCCTAGAATCCATCTAATTAATCAAGAACAAGAAACATGCTTTTCAAGCTCAAGGGGATTGAAGATTACCTTTAATCTTTAATTTTCCTAAAGTTTTTCTTAAATTTTCTTCCTTTACTTTCATGAATCATCAAGCCAAGTTGAGGGTGTTTTGAAAAGAGGTAGAGTCAGCTATGGAGATGGGTTGGTGAAGGAGAAATTTTTTTTTCCCTCTTTAAAACCTATTGACCGACTTTTAGGGGACAAAATTATCATTTTGGAAATAATTAATTTGATCCAAATCAAATTAATTAATAATACATGCCACATGGATCCATTTAATAATAAACATGTGTGATAACAATTATCACAAATGAAAGTTATCAAAATAAATTAAATATAAAGTTAAAGTGGTGAAAAATCAAATTTAACACTTTAACCATAAATTTAATGCCAAGTGTAACCAATAATAATTAAACATTTTTCATAGCAATTATGAAAAAGTTTATCAATTAATTATTATTATATATATGTATTTTATTTACATTAAATAACAAATACATATATTAATGGCATGTGTCAAAATCTCATTTGACGATTAATTAATGTGTATCTAATCAAATTATGTATCAAATATAAATACATAATAATTATTAAATGACCAAAATGCCCTAATGCTTGTGTTATCGTTTAACCATTTAAACGATTCGAATTAACTCATTTAATTCGATGAAGTATTATGAATAATCTGTATTATTTATATCGCGTTGCCCAAGTGCTCAACGAGTACACTTCATATTATGGGACTCTCTAAGTTTAGGTTTATTCGTCACGAAATCCAATTTCGTGTCCATAATTCACCCACTCATGAATTATGACGACCACAGATAATCTCGCTAAACTATACAAGTCGAGGTCATTGCATACGTATAATCCCTCCGTCATAGGCTATCCATTTATACATGGGATATAGATGAGAATGTCAAATCCGTTCGGTGTAATATAGTCGACTTTCAATTTACGATCTCCAAATAACACTCGGAACTGATTTTCGAAGTTATACCACGACCATGGATTTACTAGATCGTAAACAGGTGTAGGATGCATATGCCCTGTACACAGGACTGACGGATCCTCTCTTGATACGCACATGATATCATGAGCATCAGTCCACACCTAACGAACAGACGGAGGTCTAATCATGAATAGATCGGTGACGTGACTGCCATTAAAGTGTGGAGGATAACTCATATATCCACAGTGGTATCTCAAGTCAAAGGACCACTATGCTCGCTCAACTCGAGAAGATTCATATTGACGTTGGTGTACCATTTATTAGGAAATATTCAGTGAGTCGTTCAGTGTTTATCAAATAAACACCCACATATCTATACGAGTCTCCCGAGACTCATGGTTCATTGGGATAAACCATCGGACCAAGTCACGATATACAACATGTACTAGTCTCAGCGAATTTTACTAACCGACCCGTGTTAGTAAATCTTGACCAGGAACTTTATTTAAGGATATACATCTTATAGTGCGCTTCCCAATGTCAATTACAAACTACGTTGTAACTGCGCACTACGTTGTAACTGCGCACTACATTGTAAATCCTAGGGTCTTTGTCTAATATACACGTATCACAAAATAAGATTTAGTTTCGATCTAATCGTAATTGAATATTCAATCGTAATTAGATCGAATATGTGTATAAAAGATAATAGGTGCTACCATTAAATAAGTAATATTATGGAAAATGGAATTGCTCGTATTCATGAATCGGACATAAATACGATCCAGATTGACACTTTGAGCACCGACCCTAACAACATCGACTTGCATAGTTTAGCGAGATTATCTGTGGGCGTCATAATTTACGAGTGGGTGAATTATGACACGAAATTGGATTCTGTGACGGACAAACCTAAACTTAGTGAATCTCATAATATGAAGTGAAATCGTTGAGTACTTGGGCAACACGTTATGAATAATACAAATTATTCATAATACTTCATCGGATTAAATAAGTTAATTCGAATCATTTAACAGTTAAATGAAAATACATGCATAAAGACATTTCGGTCATTTCCTAATTAATATGTATTTGTATTTGATACAAAATTTGATTAGATAGATATTAATTAATTATCAAATGAGATTTTGACACATGTAATTAATATATGTATTTTGTTATTTAGTGTAAATAATAATACATATATATTAATAATTATATTAATTAATTTTTTAGATATTTAAATGTTAAATATTTAAATAATTAAATAATATCGATATGTCATAATTTTTATGTAATATGATTAATTATTATTGATTACAAATGATATTAAACTTTAAGGTTGAAGTTTTCAATTTGATTCTTTCTACTTTAGCTTTATGTTTAATTAGATTAAATAATATTCATTTGTAATAATTATTATTACACATGTTTAATTATTTTTGTAACAAATGGCATGACATTTAAGCTTGGAGGGTACAAATTAGAATTTTCAAAATTAAAGCTTTAATTATTTAATTAGATTTAATAAAATTTTAAATGACCATTATGCCCCAACCATTGTTCACTGCAACTTAGTGTATATAAAGGGAAATGATTTTTCTTTTGTTGGTTAATGAAACCTTGCCTCCTAATGTCAAAAAAAATTCTCCAAACATTTTAGAGAAGAAAAATCCCAACAAGAACAAAGTTAAAGAAGCTTTTGAAAGATTAAGTGTAATATTTTATTTTCTTTAATTTAGAAAATTATTTTTATTGTTTTTGGTTGAATTCTTGTATTGTATAGATTTTTACAAAAGTTGTAGGGATTCTTTACTCTCTAAAATTTAGGGCTTTTTGATTTGGTTGATGGATTTAGAGGCTAGATGCTTGTGTGAATTGATATTGATTAATATTAATGTAATATTAGTTCAATTTTATGATATGATGATTTGTTGTCATTCTAGAGTGTTATGACCACTCTTGTAATACCTAGAATTTTTCTTGAGCTCTTCATTTGTGGTGGCTTTAATTGGTGTAGAGATTAATATGATAAATGTTGAGAAAATTGGATTTAAAGCATGAAAATTGATTATTTTTGCTCCTTGATCAGATCTGAAAAAATCAGAGTTTTAATGATGAAAAATATGATGTTTTAATGTATTGGATATGTATTGGGCATTAGAATAATTACCGGAAAATATTTCAGAGTGAAAATACGCGAAAACGGTGAAAAATGACGTTACTAGATAACTTTTGAGCTTACTGGGTAACTTTTGAGCTAATCGGGTAATGGCTGCCCAAAGTCCCAAACAGTGAATTGTTCATTGTTCAGGCAGTCCATGAACTTTCCAAGTACTATTGGGACTGTCCTGGGCAGCCTCGTGTGGTTTCGGTTGGTCGGTTTGGCCGAAAACGCGTTTTATGTTATTTTACGGAAAAATATTTTCGTAAAAGTTTCGTGGTGTTTTCTAAATTAATTATGTTTTTATTTGATATCGAATAAAATATTTAGGAGAAATATGAATGAATTATTCATATGGGATATTGAATAATTTATTCGGTAAGTTTTAAAAATTTTAAGGTTACGATTTCTTCCAAACCACGTTTCTTTCGCGTATAACCCCAACAATGTTTTGGTAGTAGCTTAAGGTTTTGGTATTAATTGTTCAACCTGTTATCAAAGCATGTTTTTTTTTTTTTTTTTTGAAGTTGAAATTCATTCATATATAAAAACATCATAAGGATGTAAATACATGGTCATAAGAACTCGAATACAAACTTAGGATACCTTAAGACTCAAGCTAAATTATGATGAAACCTAACAAATAAAACAATTTATGTATAATGATATTCCTGTAACTAGCAGGAATATATATTCACACCTAAACTACTAAGGTACAAGAGGAATTACTGGATCAACATGTCTCTACTCAGCCTTAACGCAACGTCGGTGACCATATACTCCTAACTAGAAGTGAACTAATATAATACATATATTGTATATAAAACTTTTACAACAACATTCAATTAATTTAATACATAACAAAACGAATATATGAGAATGTACAAATGACTCAAACCATTCTTCGCTCGTATAGTCAAATCTACCCATTTTCTCTGCATCAAATCTATTGTGTGTTGAAGAAAAGACTATTATTCCTACAAAAAATGGAAAAATAAAACCAACACAAATGCTGGAAATTTACCACTATAAAAGTGGATCCACAGAAACATATATGAGAAACAAAATCCTCACAAAATTCAAATAAAAGAAAAAAGAGAGGCTGCTGGTGGACCAACAGAAGAAAGTCCCCAGGGTATGTTTTGACTATTTGATCGATTTCCTATAACTTTTTGACCATTTGATTGGTCTTTGAAATTGTTATGTTTGTGTCATTTAATTACTTAAATGTCATTAACTCCGGTTTTGAGTTGTGACATGTAATTAGTTTACTCTTAATGAAATTCTTTGTGAACCTCACCTATGTGAACATAAGGAGTGGTGTCTTTCCTACTAAAGATCTAGTGTTAACCTTTATAAATGTTTATGAATCGGTTGTAGAACATGGCCTTAACAGTGTTAAAATTTATTTGGTGGATATATCTTTGAAAAATATAACTTTGTGTGTGGAATATTTCCGGTTCCAATTAAAAAAATCAAGGTTTAATATAATACTACTTGTGATTTGATGGAACTTTGATTTATTTATACTAATAGACGGTTTAAGTTGAAAAATACTTTTTTGTATGCATAAAGTTACTGATGCTTTGACTTGAAAGTTTATATTACAAACTAAGTGGAGGAATGTTGAATTTGAATTTTCATAGTTTGTAATATAAATTTATCCCACATGAAAAAGAAGTGGGGTATGCAAGTGTATATAAGTATTTACCAACTCATTTGGTTGAATTAGAGTTTGGAGGACAAATTGGAGGGAAATCAATTTAAATATTATATTAAGAGTGTTCATGGGTTGGGTAGGGTTCCGCTCGGGTCAAGAGAATAAGTAAACTCGAAATTCGAAATTTGTATTATTAAACCCAAGCGGGTCGGGTGGCAAAAAAAGAAATTTTTTCTTTATATATAATTATTTTGAGATATAAGTAATAGTTATTTTATGCCCCGTAAATATGTCATTATTATAAAGTTTCAAAACAATAAAAGTAATAAATAATTGAAATAGCAGTAAAAACTTTAAAAAATTATAAATTTTTTTTGAGAAATAGTAAAAATTTTATTGTAAGAAATACGGGTTGGGTTAACCCAAACATGAGCGTGTGTATATATAAATTAGGAGTAAATCTTTGGTGCAACGAAGATATGGGTGATGTAGTACCACCAACGAATTAGAAAATGACATGTATAATTTAATACCTAGATTTACTCATAAATTAGATACGTTCTTCTTCCCCTTTTTCTCTTCTCTGTTAAGTCAAATTTCAAAAACATATCCTAAAGAAAATCTTCAGGAATTGATGTCCGTAGATTATTGATTTTGTTGTATCCTGAAAGTGTGTTTGCCATAACCCTGCAGCAATCAATCGGGGCCAAATATCACTTAAAAGAAAGTGATACTTCACGCGTCAGAACCTTCGATTGTTGTACTAACAACATTCATCACCAATGACATTGATTTGGCCAATTTGATATTCAAGATTTGATACTATATGCAAAAACTGAGTGCTTTGCCTTGCACCTTAAGCATTAAATCTTCTTTAGGGTTGTGTCAAGGTCATGGTTCTAAGTGGCATGTTTTCTTCTTGATGGCTCAGATGCATGAGTTGTATGAATAGAGACATCATTACTTATTTTAGGCTAGAGGTTATTTTTTCTCATGGTAGTGGGGGACGACAGTAACTTAATAACTTTAACATCTCTCTATAGAAGACGCTAGAGACTATTGACACAAAAAAAATTAGGTCAATGGTAAAATGTGAAGTGGATCTTACATGGTAAACTTTAAAGTTGGGTTGGCAGCTACATATATAGGTTGAGATGTGAGTGCTAGGCGTTTAATGTGAAAGTAAAAATAAATGATTAGGGGCACCAACGGTGTTACCCACAAGAATCCTTTAAACACTCGTCATATACGAAGGCTTTTTAGCCGGTGAACTTTAGGGGACGTCGCTTTGAAGCAAGTGAGCTCTGGGGGACTATGGTCGTCGAGCATGTGGGCATTAGGGCACTAAGATTTTGGATTAAGCAAGCATTGGATCAAGTTCTTTTTTATTATCACAATATTATAGATATTTACAATGGGAAACTAGATAAATATATTTATGTTATTGTCCAAACCTCTATCAGTACGAGATCTAATATTATCCTACTAATATTGAGGAGATGTGTATCCACATGTCTATCGATATGAGATCGAATATCTATATATTTACATTGATATTATGGAGATGACTATCAAATATCCATATTATAAGAATAGAAATCTAATTTTATTAATATTCGGGAAATATTTACCCAAACTTCTATGATTTACCCATAAATTTATATTTTTATACTCTTATGAATAATATAGATAATAAGACTTTTTGAACCTAGACTAGAGATACTTCAAGAATGAAGTTGATAACTATATTCACGGCCAATCGCAACTTGAATGATACACACAAGTAGCAGTGACCAAAAAAAAAAAAAAGCTAGAGAGAGATTTCCTTATTTGACTTTTCTTATTATCCTATTGTACTTGTGTTATTTGGGCTTAACATATTTGAGCATATCAAAATAATCTTGATGCATTAGAAGAAGCATATGTATGAACTTTATTTGTTCAATAATACTTCCGGACTGCAATGTCCAATTTACCGCTTAATGCAAGCTTGTCTTTGTAAGCGATGTGAGATATTAGTAAAAAAAAATTTATTTTTTATTTTTTATTTTTTATTATTTTTCCTTCTAATTTGTCGTCTCAATCTAGTAACCAATAATCAGTAAATAATTTCTTCAAATTGATGCAATATATTTTGCAAAGTTGTCACACTACAAGAATTATGGCTTTTAGCGTCCAAATATTTA
The DNA here is from genome assembly GCA_019454045.1 of Zanthoxylum bungeanum. Lineage (NCBI taxonomy): Eukaryota > Viridiplantae > Streptophyta > Magnoliopsida > Sapindales > Rutaceae > Zanthoxylum > Zanthoxylum bungeanum. The sequence goes on from SKCR01041542.1 coordinate 22,410, forward strand.
GCGTCGAAACCATATTCGACGCTAAAAGTGAGTTTTAGCGTCGAAAATGATATTCGACGCTATATGTCATATTTTTAGCGACGGAATAAAAATTCGACGCAGAATATTAATGTTTTAGCGTCGAAAACTTTTTTCGACGCTAAAAGCAGTACTTTAGCGTCGAATAAAATTCGACGCTGAATAATTCTATTATTGCAATAATTTTTGGCGCCAAATATTACACTTTTAGCGTCAAAAAACCGAGTCGACGCCAAAAATATATTTTTAGCGTCGAACAAATATCGTCGCTAAAGGTTTATGAAGTTTCCACCGACAAATCCTTAATACTTTCGCGTCTAAATTAAATTCGACGCTAATTGTTTGATATTTAGCGTCGAAAAAACGGTTTCGACGCTAAAAACGTCAACAATTAGCATCGAATTTGAATATTCGACGCTAAAGATAGATTAAAATGCAGATTGTCACCAACCATTCTCCCCCTCTATTTTTTCTCTCATTCTCTTCATTTTCATCCTCTGAAATCTGAGAATTTCTCCTCTACAGCCTCACATCTCTCCTAAAAAATTTCAATAAAATTGTAATCAATTTCCGATAAGGTAATTCTTCTTTCATATTTCTTTATTATTTTCAATTTTTATGATTATATATGTTGTTTATATGTTGTTTGTTAGTGATTTATGATTCATATATGTAGAGTAAGTATATTAATTAATAAAATATAATTTTTTTGTAAACTATTTAATTTATCAACCAAATATATATATATATATATATATATATATATATATATATGCTTAAATAAAGTATTACTGAATTAGTAATGTTGATTACTGTAAAATGATATCTAATAATTATATTATTATATTTAGGTATTTTCTGAAATGGATAGAAATTGGATGAGCTCTCTGGATAGATTGAGTGTTGAATATCGTAATGGAGTGTCTGAGTTTATGGAAGTCGCAAAGCAACACATTGATGCAGAAGGTCGTGTTCGTTGTCCATGTACAAATTGTTTGAATAGGAAAAGGAAGCGGTTAGATGAAGTTCATAATCATTTATACATGCCAGGAATATCACCAACTTACCGTACGTGGATTTATCACGGTGAGCAGTATCATTCTCAGTCACGATTTTTTGATGTCGGCGAAGGGAGCAGCAGTTAGTTTACATCAACCTGCAAACGATGAGATCACCGATATTTTGCATGACTTACAAGGTCCACAACTTGGTCATAGTGTTAGTGGTGACATGCTAGTGTTAAGTGGAAATGATCAAAATTTATTTAGTGAACTACTTGATGAGGCAAAAAAAATTCCATTCGAAGGTGCTGGAATGTCGATCTTGAATTTCGTTGTGAAATTATTACACATTAAAGTGATCAACAGAATGACCAACAAAAGTATCGATATGATGTTAGAGTTACTGGCCCAAATGTTACCGGTTGGAAGCGAATTGCCTAAGTCGTACTACGAGGCAAAGAAAATGTTGCGTGATCTGGGAATGGGGTATGAATCCATTCATGCTTGTAAGTTTGATTGTGTATTATTTCGTGCCGAGTATGAATCACTTGAACATTGTCCGATATGTGGTGAAAGTCGGTACAAAGTCCGTGGTATGGGGAAGAAGTGCCTCAAAAGATATATTGCCTATTTCCCTTTAACGCCCAGGCTGCAGAGATTGTTCATGTCACGACACACAGCGACTGATATGATGTGGCATCATGAAAAGAGGATCGGTGCGGAGGGCATACTTAGACATCCTGCGGACGGAACCGAATGGAAGGAATTTGATGACATGTACCCCCGTTTCGCTGAGGACCCCCGTAATGTCAGGTTAGGTCTTGCCTCTGATGGTTTTAACCCATTTGGGAATATGTACAACTCTTATAGCATCTGGCCCGTTATTGTCATTCCATATAACTTACCTCCATGAAATGTATGAAGGATCCGTTCATGTTTATGTCATTGCTTATCCCTGGTCCACGTTCACCTGGTAAAGATATAAATATTTACTTGAGACCATTGATCGAGGAGTTACAAACATTATGGAATGTGGGTGTGCATACCTATGATGCAGCTTCAGAGCAGTATTTTCAGATGCATGCCGCATTATTATGGACCATTAATGATTTTCCAGCCTATGGTTCATTATCTGGATGGAGCACTAAGGGATACATGGCATGTCCAGTTTGTGCGGATCATACACCTTCGCAACGATTACGGAATAAAATCGGATACACGGGGCACATGAGATTTCTTGAGTCGAGTCATCCTTGGCGGAGGAGTAAATTATTTAACGGGCAACATGAACCTCAGAGTAAGCCCAGTCGATTGTCTGCATTTGACATACTTTGCCAACATCAACATCTCAAAGACAGCACACCAGGTAAACATCCTAATAATATAGATAAAAATCGAAAACGGTTACCTGAAGAGTTGAATTGGACAGGAAAAAGTATTTTCTTTGAGTTAGAATATTGGGGGACTCTGAGTTTGCGACATAATTTGGATGTAATGCATATAGAGAAAAATATTTGTGAGAGTTTAGTGGGTACACTATTCAATATTCCGGGTAAGACAAAAGACACTGTAAATGCTAGATTGGACCTACAAGATCTTAGAATTCGCAGTGAATTGCATTTACAAGACTCCTCTCGAGGTTTTATTAAGCCTCCTGCTAGTTATGTGCTCAATCAATCGGAGAGAAAATCATTCTGTGATTGGCTGAAAATGGTTAAATTCCCTGATAATTATGCATCCAATATTGGGCGTTGGGTCAGAGATGATACAATAACAGGATTAAAGAGTCACGATTGTCATGTGCTGCTCGAGATTCTCCTTCCTGTTGGTATTCGACCTTATCTCCCCCCGAATGTATGCGACGTCGTACTTGATCTATGTGGCTTCTTTAAACAATTGTGTCAGAGGACATTAAGCACATATGTTATTGACGACCTTGAGCGAGGAATCGTGATAATCCTATGCAAGCTGGAGCGAATTTTGCCACCCGCTTTCTTTGATGTCATGGTACATCTGGCTGTGCATTTACCGGATGAAGCTAGAAAGGGAGGTCATGTCCATTACAGATGGATGTATCCCATTGAGAGGTACTATATATATATATATATATAGTTTTATATAAGAAAATTTGTAACCGTTTTTATGTGCATAGAATTTAGTCTTAATGCAAACTTGTCGTCATATCTGCAGAGCTTTGGGAGATTACAAAAAATATGTGAAAAACAAGGCACGCCCTGAAGGTTCAATAGCTGAAGCTGTTATAATAAGTGAAGCAATAACATTTTGTTCGATGTACATGTAGAATATTGAAACTCATTTCAATCGTCGGCTACGAAACTATGATGGAGATGCAAGTAATAACCAAGAGATCACAGTGTTCCGTCAAAATTACAGACCATTTGTGGCAGTAGGTGTCAAATTACTAACCCTTCAGGAAGTTCAACGTGCGAATTGGTTTATATTGAGTAATTGTGATGAAGTGCAACCGTATTTAACGTAAGTTTTTCTGGTGCATCATTACTGTATTTTTTCCATACATTAACCGTGATAATTTATTGTAGGCAACATCTAACAATGCTACAATATGATGGTGACCATAATGTTGATGAAACCCACAAAAAAGAATTTCCTAAATGGTTTGAGACAACTGTAAGTTAGAATATTTTATATTATTTTGACATTTCAGTTTGTTATATTAACATTAGACATTTCAGTTTGTTATATTAACACATATATATCATTGTCAGATTATTAATCAAGTGCAAAATGGTCAATTGGACTCGCAATCCTCGTTGGTTTCTTTGGCTTATGGGCCTCAAAAGCAGGCGTATGAGTACAATGGATGTATTGTCAACGGAGTTAGATTTCATACCGAACAGCGAGATGTTAATCATGTGACTCAAAATTCTGGAATTGTAGTCCAAGGAGAACACGGCTCAGATGTAATTGACTTCTACGGCGTATTGTAATCGGTCATTGAGTTGATATATCGACCCAGACGACATATTGTGCTATTCCAATGTAAGTGGTTTGACACAAATGCCAGAAAGAGGAGAATTCAAGTTAGTAATCATCTCACGTCAATTAATATTCAACGTTGTTGGTACAAGAATGATCCATACATTTTTTGTACGCAAGCACGTTCAGTGATATATATACCTGATCCTAAGTTAGGAACTGGATGGATGGTGGTAGAAAAGTTACAACATAGGGCCATTTGGGACACGCAGGAGAAAGATAGAGTTGACATATCAGATGAAACACAAGAAGTATCCGGCAATTTTGAAGTTCCTGAACAGATATTTCTTGGACCAACTGTCAACGTTCCTGAAAATATCACATTAACTCGAGCTAGTACAGACGTTGAGCTAATTCCTCATTCTGAAGTGAGCGTTGAAGTAGCAAGTGAAGAACAATTTGACACTGAAGATGACTTCGATTCCAGTCACGAATCCTCAAATACCGACGATAATAGTGATTAATTATGATGATACAGTAATTTGTGATTGATGAATAATTTTATGGATTATAATGTATGGTTGTTGATTTTAATTACTCCTTAGATATTGTTGAAATATTGACGTAATGATTAATAGTATAACTATGATATATTTGTTTTTAATTAATATTTTTATGATAGACATTTGCTCGTTTGAGCCGAGAAGAAGAGGTCTCTGGTTTTAGGGATTTAAACGACATTTAGCGTCGGATTTATTTACTTTTAGCGTCGAATACTTCGACGCAAATAAGTAGGCGGTTCATTAAAAATTTAGGATTATTTTTCGGGAAATTTAATTTTTATTTAGCGTCGAAATATTACATTCGACGCCAAATGTACATTTGGCGTCGAATATATTTACTTTTAGCGTCGAATACGTCGACGCAAATAAGTAGGCGGTTCTTTAAAAATGTAGGGTATTTTTCTGGGAAATTTAATTTTTATTTAGCGTCGAAATTCAATAATCGACGCTAAATGTAAGATATTTGGCGTCGATATACAGTTGTCGACGCTAAATTAAGAAATTTAGCGTCGATTATTAGTCGACGCTAAATGAAAGACATTTAGCGTCGATTATTCGTCGACGCTAGCGTCGATTATTGAATTTCGACGCTAAATAAAAATTAAATTTCCCAGAAAAATAACCCTAAATTTTTAAAGAACCGCCTACTTATTTGCGTCGACGTATTCGACGCTAAAAGTAAATATATTCGACGCCAAATGTACATTTGGCGTCGAATGTAATATTTCGACGCTAAATAAAAATTAAATTTCCCGGAAAAATAACCCTAAATTTTTAATGAACCGCCTACTTATTTGCGTCGAAGTATTCGACGCTAAAAGTAAATAAATTTGAAGCTAAATGTCATTTAAATCCCTAAAACCAGAGACCTCTTCTTCTCGGCTCAAACGAGCAAAATTCGCCTCTTCTTCTGCATTCTCGGCTTCTAGACATCGCAAGTAACGAATTTAACGTAAGTCTCACTTTTTGATTTTAATTTGATGATGATCATTGATGGTGATGGTTTTCATTTGTTGATTTATGGTTGTTGATGATGATGATTGTTGAAGTTGATGATGAATTTGCATGATATGAATTTGTATGATGATGATTGTTAATGATGATTGTTAAAAGAGTGGAATCATTGATGATGATGATGATGATGATGATTGTTGATGATGATTGAGTGTTGAATATTGTTGATGAATGATGATGATGATGATTGTTGATGAATGATGATGATGATGATTGTTGATGCTTGATGATGATTGACAAATGATGAATGATGAATGATGATGATCGACACGTTAAATTGACGACGAACCGAGACGATCGAGGACGCCGAACTGCCCAGAACCAGAACAGAACAGCAGCTGTTCTGCCCAGAACAGCTGCTGTTCGTCGTCCTCAATCGTCGTCCATCATGTTCGTCGTCCAAATTTGGAATGTTTGTATGTGTTTTGGAATTCGAAAGTTCATATAGTATAGTATGTGTTTTGGAATGTTTGTTATGGTTATGCGTGTGCATGAGAAGTCGTGTGTATTGGTTTTTAAATGTGCTTCGTGGTTGGTTGTATGATGATTGTGTGTGTGACTGTGTGTATGTACGTTTATGATGGAACTCGTAGATTATATGGATGAATGAATTTGAAAACGAAAGTGAGCATTCGATGTTATAAGCGCTTTTGTTAAGTTGTATTGACTTGTATGTATATGTATGTATATGTAGGGGTTTTTAGGGGGTGAATCCGGTAACGCAGCGGAAGCGGTGAAAATCCGATTTTCAGATTTCAAAACTTTTTCTTGGATTAAATAAATAAACACATTTATTTAATTACCCAATATTCAAATTATGAAACAAAATTTCAAATGAATCATATTCAAGTGAAATTACCAAATTACCCTTATATGGTATTTTGTCCATTTTAGTCCGAAATTGATCCAATCAATTTTGAATGATTCTAAATCATTTCTAAGATGAACTTAGCATGTTCAAAACATCAAAACACCAAAAGCAACAAGAATCCCCAATTTCTTCAACCAATGTCGTGAGCACCATTTGGTGCCAAATTTGACCATTTGGTCATTTCTTGCTTCAAAACTCATTCAAATGAAATCCAATCAACATGAAACTTTGTGTGCATCATATACACACCCAAATGCTCAACATATATGAAAATCCCCAAATTTGGAATAGGTTATGAACCCTAATTTTTCAATTTCCACAAATTGGACAAATTAGACCAAATACATTAAATCAATTGTTTCAATCATCATTCTTCCATCCAATCCAAGTCTCAACACAATGAAACAACTCAAGATAAAATCTAGGTCATTTAAGAGTGGGTCAACAACTCTAGATTAGCAACATGGTTTCTAAAACCTTGAAAGAAAGTTTATCACTACAATAGTCATTCACTTCCTTCATCATACATGCTTTACACCTTCACCAAAACTTCCATCAACAAAAACCACAAAGAACAAAGAAAGAAATAACCTAAGGATATCATATATTGAAGCCTAGATCCTAAGGAACAATTTCCTTACTAATAGTAAGTTGGAAAAAACTTACTAAAATCAAGCTTTCCTTTGATCTTTCTTTCTTTCTCAAGCTTCCTTTAAGTTTCTTCAATGGAGATTTTCTTTTGTGAAATGTGTATTGGGTTAAATTAATGAAATGAAAATGAAAACAATTTATATTAAGGCAAAAATATGCCTTGGCCGAAATTGCATATACCAAATGCAACAAATAAAAATTTCAATTTCATTTCACTTTATCACTTTATCAACTTGCATAAATATCTTAATACAACTTTATTAGATATTTATTTAAGTCAACAATTGCAACTAATATCATTTACTTTAAATATCCTAATGTAAGATATTTATATTTTAATTAATTTAATCATTTAACAATTAAATAATTAATTAATTAATCAAATACAAATATATTAAATATATGTATAATATTTACATTAAATATTAAAAACATATATTCATTCAGGATATAAGTCAAACAACTCATTTTGACTATTAATTAATGTGTATTTAAATTAATCAAGTATTAAATGTAAATACACAATAATTAAGCAAATGACTATCTAGTCCTTTTAGCACGTATCTTGCGTTTAACCTTTAAACGACTTTATAAATAATCAATATTATTTATTAATGTTGCTCTAGTGCTCTACGAGTATGTTTCATTATTGAGACTCTCTAGATTCAGGTATATCCGTCACGAAATCAATTTCGTGTCCATAATCTATCCACCCGTAGATTATGACGATCACGGATAATCTCGCTGAACCATACAGGTCGAGGTCATGGCAAATGTATAATTCCTCCGTCACAGGTACCCGGATAAGTCCCAGAGATATAGATGTAAACGTCAAATCTCTATCGGGATTATCCAGTCGACTATTCTATTAGCAATCTCAAAAGAATATTTAGAACTAGCTTCTAAACTTTACCACGGGCCCATGGATTTATCTGATTGCTAATCATATGGACTACCTATGCTCTGGTACACAGAACTGACGGATCCTATCTTGATACACATAGGACACCCTGAGGATCTATCTACACCCAACGAACAGGCGGAGGTCTGATCTAAATAGATCGGTGACGTGACTGCCGTCTAAGTGTAGAAGATGTCTCATGTGCCCACAATGGCATCTCAAGTCTAAGAATCACAAGTGCTACTCAACCCAAGAAGATTCTTATTGACGCTGGTGTACCATCCATTAAGAATCTTCGGTGAGTCATTCAGTGTTTATCCGCTATAAACACCTACACGTCTATACCAGTCTCCAAGACTTATGGTTCATTGAGAAACCATTGGAATCATATATTCCAGTATACGACATGTACCGGTCTCAACAGGTTTACTATACTGACCAAGTAGTGTAAACCTTGACCAGGAACTGTCTGAGAATGACAACGTCATGATACTTCTCAATGTCCGTTGCGACGCTTTTGCAACTGTATCATGACTAATCATTCTAGGGTCATTACGTATTTACCATATAGAAAAATAGATTATATTATAGAAACTGCATATATTATTCATAATAATAATGTTTTACAGAAGTATTTAACAGAAATACAACCGGGAATTGGCGCTCTGAGCACCAACCCCAACAGTATATGTATAAGAACTTTGGAATTTGATGACGCTAATGCGACAGGTTTTTACAGATGGCACCGAGCAATCGCAAACGGGCTACCGCGACTCCATCTACATCAGCAAGGGCAACTGGCCCTGGTGATTTCTCTGCTAGCACAGGTGAGTCCAGTACAGTGAAGGGTCGAGGACGCACCCGTGGCCTGGGGTTGGCTAAGTACGTTAAGGCTCACGGCCGTATCCGGATAGAGATATCAGATGATGGACACACTCAAGTCGGACAATATAATTCAGCATTTAATACAGCCATATGAGCTACAGCTCGATATGAAGCTCCCCAAAACTACATATCTTGGAGAAAGATACCGTGGGAGACGAAAATGAACCAGCTATTCCCTTCGCTACTTGTAAGTTTTCGATATTGTTTGTTATTTAACATTTTTATTTTATACTTATTTTTACTCGAATTTTCATGTAGGAATGGTTCGACTTCGATCTGACCCAAGTGAATGTCCAACAATATATTGACTACCACATGGGGAAAAGTTATAAAGATTATAGAACAAAAGTCCTGAAACCAATATTCGACGAACATGGACCTTCAAATGCTCCACAACACAAGCCTGATTTTATAGAGGAACAAGATTGGACATTCTTATGTGAGCTTTGGTCTAGCAAAAAACACGAGGTAAATTTTGAAATAAACGGAAATTTATAATTGTCTTTGTTTTCGGTACTTACAGTGTTGGTAAATACAGGATAAATGTCAAGCAAATGCGGAAAATCGAAGTTACTTGCGTTTTAACCACCGTGGAGGTTCGAAGCCATTTATCCAACATCGTGCCGAACATGCTGAGGTAAATATATCCTAACGTAAAATTTAATAGTTAATTATTTTTACCAATCTGGAATAATATTGAATTTATTTTATGTTTATAACAGCGTAGCACATGTGAGGTGCAATCATTTCCAGATTTTTTCCGTGTGACGCATTACAATGAGAGGAACAGATGGATAAATGAAGAAGCCGAACGCTGCTATGTAAGTTTCAGTTTTTAAAATAAAATAATTAATATTATATATGTTAATTTTTTTTTCTCAAATTCTAATATTAACTTATTTTTTGAAACAGAACGAAATGATGGAACTCCAACATCAAACTCAGGAGACAGGGTCCGACCCCATACCAGATGAGCAGCTGTCGCAATTGGTTTTCAAGAATCAGACAGCTTACAACGTTGGTCTTGGCACTCGTAAGAAGCCAACGTCATCTGCACGCAATAGTGGTAATTCGGACAATGTCTCTCTTCGAGACGAGTTAGTCACCACCAAAGACGAGCTGCAGCTGACTAAGGAGAAGCTACAACAGGTCACGGTGGACCACGAGAAGAAGATGATGGACCATGAGAAGAAGATGGAGCAGTTGGAACAGCAACTGCTCGCTTTCCGTCAGATGTTCGAGGCCTCAATGAGTCATGGTGCATCGGGCTCGAGCGTCCCCCCCATCACAGTAGCAATTAATTTTATATTTTGTTTTGTATAAACATTTTGAACAAATCGATTTAATATAATATTTCTTTTTTCTAAAACAAATTTCAATATAATATTTCGTCATTTGTTATTAATTATAATTTTTTTCAACTAAATTAAATATTTTAGCCCAAAAAATAAGTAAATTACTAATTTTTAAAAAAATAAAATTTTTACTTTTAGCGTCGAATATTTCGACGCTAATAGTATAAAAAATGGCCGCTGTAAGCGTACATATAATTCTTTTTTAATATACTTAGCGTCGACAAGTTTCGACGCTAAAAGTCACTTGTAGCGTCGCAATAGTTCGACGCTAATAGTAACAAAAATGGTCGCTGTAACATTACATATAATACTTTTTTAATATACTTTAGCGTCGACACTTTTCGACGCTAAAAGTTTGAATTTTTGCGTCGATATATTTCGTCGCCAAATATACAATATAGCGTCGAACAATTTACTTTAGCGTCGAAACAAATTGGACGCAGAAAACTATTTTTTAGCGTCGCATTTAATTATTTCGACGCTAAAAGTGATTTTCGTCGACATTTTATCGTCCATTTTTTGCGTCTAATTTTTTCGACGCTAAATGTATTTTGTGTCGAAACCGTCACTTATGGCGTCGAAATCATTCGACGCTAAAGGGTCTAATTCTTGTAGTGTCACTTTGGAATTGTTAACGGTAAAAATCGGTTAACACCGAATCTAAATGAAGTAGATGAGTTAAACAGAAAAAAAATGTTTTTAACGTGGTTCGACCAATCAAAGGACCTACGTCCACAAGTCAGTTTTTATTAATGAATATCATTTTGCTAAAGAACTTACCAATTTTTCTTAATTTTGACAGAGTTTTGATACAATTTTTCTCCCAATGTTACGATGGATTGTTCCCCTATTTATAGTGTGGGGGAGGCGTTACAAATAGAAAAAGTAACTGCTGGAGATAATCATGGGCATTAATTACCTCTGATTCATAGAGATTTGATATCATCTTAAATTGGAAGGAAAAATTCTTGGAGATATGGTTGATTTGAAGTGGTATTCTTCCTTCTATTGAACTCTCGAGGACGTCATGATCTTCATGCAGCCTTTACATCATTTTAACGATGATATGCGAGCAGCGATCTCGGTCCCCAGGAATGTATTGCCTGCAATCTATATGTCGCGTAATTAATCGTTCGACAGGCTCCCACAAGGGGTGAGATAAGCTCGTTGCCACTTTAGGGATAAATCACATCTTGGGTGGCTTACGAGGTCAACTCTGTGTTCTCTGCGAGGAATAAACTGAGGCTGATGATGTGATGGTGCTGGGCCCTGTGGGCTGAGGCGCTTTTCCAATGGGCTTCTTGCGCTAGTGGGCTTATTTTACTCAGTTGAGCCCATGTTGGCTTTGAGCTTGCTTTCACCCATAACATTAGCCCCCGTCTTCTAGCACGCTTTCAGCGTGGTGGAAGCTTTGGCAGTGAACTCAATTGATATCAGAGTATTTAAAGTTCTTTGTGTGTGAGATAATATTGGCGCAAATTTGGGATCTCAAATCACGTCGCACGTCACTTCAAGGAGTGAAAGACATCTTGTCGCATTTAATGCTTGTGGTAGCTACTTATTCCTTCACACAAATCAAGGGGTATGCTTGTAATTTTGTATTTATTTCTTCACAATTCACGAGGGGTGACACGCTCAAAAATTGATTCTTTACTCCCAAGTATAAGAGTGTCGAAGTAATAAAATAACCCGGTAAGTCCATGATCGATCCACAGGGAATGAATTTAGTAAAATAAAATAATAATTCGAGTGAAAAATAAAAAAGGCTGAATTGTTTGAAGTGATTGGAGAATTTTAAATTGGACTGCAATAATAAAATAAAATACCATAGTTAGGGGATCCACTTTTAATATTTCAAATATAGAAATCTCACTTTTATAATATATAAATTGTCATTATTACCCAATTAATTTATTTCAGGAATTAATTATGACAAAACATATAAAACCAACCATAAAGGGGGTGATAACTTTTGTCTATAACAAGTCCAGTTAGGTACTCAATTATGCCAAATAAAAAAAATCAGCCATATAGGCGGTAACAAAATTTGTCAATAATTAATCCAGATTTAAATTAAGTATTAATCATTAGATTATAATTTATATATTATAATATAAGTGAGATTAATCTATATTTTCATATTAAAAGCTTCACCCTTTACCCCAGCAAAAAGAAATTAGCTACTCATAATTTGAATAAAAACACACATAATTTTATTACTGAAAGAAAAAGAAATTACAAAAAGCATTAAAAAAATAAAACACACAAGAGCTAGAAATTCATAAAATTTTAGAGAAAACTATGGAAATCTAACTGAGGAAAAATGAGGTGCATATCACCTATATTTCTAGAGGTGCTCGTACCTCTTGAAAATACAATTACAATTCAATTGTAATTGCCTCCACCAAACATGGACCATGTTTGGTGGAGTTGTGACAAACCATGGAATGGTGGTTTGTCACCATTATTTATTTATTTATTTATTTTTGATTTGACAATGAATTTTACATATAACACACTTTGGCTTCTTCGTCAATTTCAGTCTTGAAAACTTCAAAATTAGAAAATCTTATCAACAGTAAAGTTATAGATCTTTGATCTTCTTTCATCTGGAACTGGAATCACTTCAATCCGATATCATAGTAAATAGTTATGGCGAAAATACGAACATTGTACAAGGCTAGAATTTCCGAAGTTGTACACTGTTACAATGCCCTATTAAATTTGTGGCACTTCAAAATCTAAATGTCAAGTCCATTTTTCTAAATATACATTCAAAGTATTATTTCACCTACATAAAAGATAAAAATCACAATAAAAATATATACAACATAAATTTAATTATTATTTTATAAATATGCTAAATTAAGGGAATTAATGAAACTATAAGTGCAAAATGACTTTCTTTTAATAAATGTGTACTTTTTAGTGTTCATCACACCCCCAACCAGCTTATTACTAGTCGCTAGTGATCTAAGAGAAAATTTTAAAAAAAATTCGTATCCAAGTTAATAATTATTTTTTTCTAAATAATCAAATAAGTAAATTCTCTTGTACTCTTTACCATTCTTCCATACACACATAAAACAAGGTATCATTCAATTCATTGTGCCCACAATATTCACAGGTCTTGTTTAAAAGAGAGTAATATTTTTGTCCTAAAATTATGTTAGAGTTCACATCTTTTGGTAATAAAAGTTTATTTATAAATACAAAAATAGTTTTTATTTTTTAATTTTTTTTAATAATAACACATCTTCAATCCTTGTAACGAGCTTTGGGTCAGTGACTCCCAAACCAGTTGGCTTTAGGACACTAGGTGTTAAGACACCCCTACAAACTTAATTGCTCGGATCTCAGATGTCAAAAAAAAGAAGTGTCTGATTTCCTTAAGCTTTCTCTTTAACCCATGTAACGAGCTTTGGGCCAGTGACTCCCAGACTAGTTGGCCTTAGGGCACTAAATGTTAAAACACCTATACAGACTTAATTGCTCGAGTTAGAGAGGCTATAAAGTCGAACTTATTCACACAGTTTTTTTATTAAACTAACTCAAGCTTTACCATTTTACGCGAACAATCACTGCTTGCTGATGCAAGATGTCCGGTTACTAAGTAAAAGCATGATTAGTTTTTTAATGAAAACGTAAATTTCACTGTCTTTAAGTGCTAACTCTAACAAATTAGAGAATTAAATATTACAAAATTTTTCAATTACAACTCACGATCATATGTTACAGTGTATGTTGATAATACCTGTCAAATGAGCATGTGAAGATCAAATTTAATAAATATTGTGGAGAATTCACAAATTTAAATGTTCAAATAGAAAGGAACAAAAATAACTTGTTACGAATTATTTTGAGATGCGTCTCAAGAGCGAAAAACTCCTTACACAGCCACCTCTGAACAACAATTCCACTTGGTTAGTCAAAAATTTGTTGTTAGTTTGTGTGTAGTTTTTTTTTTTTGAAAAAAGACAAAAGAAAATCAACACAAAATATTTTTTTTACACATAAAATAACAACAAAGCAAAAACAACATAAAAAAACTTCTTTTTTTGAACGAAAAACACAGCAACGAAATATAAAAATGAAAATTTTCTAATCAATTATACCATCCCCAACCAATTTGAGACATTGTCTTTAATGTCTGAAAAAGAAGAAGTAGAGTTTAGAAGACATCACCTGGTTAGTGTGGAATTGACAAGTGAATCTACAACTATTTAAAAGAAGAAAAAAATTACAGATTAACATTCAAGTCCACTTTACGCTTCTTGCCACGATCGTTACCAGACCAGTTCAACTTGGAAAGAATGGGTTTGATTTTTTGTTTCATAAGCTAAGAGTTGGTCAATTAAATCATCATATTTTCTTGCAGTTAGGAAGATATGATTTACCGGTTTTGAAATAAACCCATTTCCTTCGGCATTCTCAAGAAATACAAAAAGAAAATCGAAAAAGCCATCAACATTAAGTAGTCCAATGGGTTTTTGGTGAATGTTCAAGTTCGCCCATGACGTAATTGTGAATATTTCTTCCAACGTGACCAGCCCACCTGGTAAGGCAATAAAAATGTCAACATGATTGATCATTTTAGTAAGTCTTTCAGACATATCTGAGACAATGCATTCTTCTCCATTTGATTTTCCGATGAGGTTTTCCTCTGTCAAAGGTTTTGGAATGGTCCCCAAAACTTGACTGCCACCTATTTGCACGGTCTTTGAAACACACCCCATCAATCCAAAATTGCCACCACCATATATTAAGTGCATGTTTCTTTCCGCCATAACTCTACCCAATTCTTGTAAAGTCTCAATAAATTTTGGTTTAGTTCCTGAGCTAGTTCCACAAAAGACACATATATTAGTAACTCGTTGTCTTGAACTTTCTCCATTTTTTGCTATCTCTCTTATCTAGATATGTCGAAGAGAGAAATAACGAGCTGAATTTATAGATACTGAAAAAGGCTGAGTAATAAATACATTAGTACTTGCAAAATGATAATTGTCAGATGAACAATAAAATAGATCCTGAAAGTCAAAAAGTTTAGATTCTTTCAGTAAAAGTAAAGGAAATCAAAACAGTAAATTAAATTAAATCAAAACAGTAATTTAAAGTAAAGGAAATCAAAGCAATAAATTGAAAAATATGTATTGGTAGTTGTGATTGTGGCTCACATCTTCCTCTGGTTTTACGTCCAGCAACGGTTTGAACGCCCTCTATAGGTCGGGGATATGTTTCCCATCCAATTTTCTTATAAATTGGCAAACATGGTCTTTTAAAGTCAGATTCCCAAGACTGTATTGTTGTCTTTCTTTTTGAAATTGTGTATGCAAATTGTGAATTACTCGATGAACATGTCCACTAGGATGCGTCTCAAGAGTCAATGATATATCATCTAAAGAATTCTTACTCAAGACATCTCTAATGAATTGAATTTTATCTTCGCGATTTGTCAGACACTATTCTGAAAGAACGATAACAAGTATTGCACGTCCAACGTTCACATTTATAACAAACACCTAATTGTTTAGCTCTTCATTTTTTAGCATAGGTGTTTTTCCCTAAACCAGACATGTAAGAAATGAAAGAGTCAGATGACTCACCTGCCAAGTGAACCCTTGCTTTAGTTACCTAACAAATATCACTAGGACTACCATGGATCATAAAAAGCCTCATTCTTTCGGTGCGTGCTTTGTAAATTTTCATTAGAGCATTTTGGGGGAGAGAAGGAAAATATCTGTGGAGTTTTGCAAGAGTTTCTTCAATACCTTAATGGCTCCAGTCTGGAGGTAGTTTTCCTTATTGATCGCTTGATTATGCCCAAAAAGTAATGGATGTTAGCAAAAACTTAATCACTTAGTATGGATGTTAGCAAAAACTTAATTAAAGAAAATGATTGAATTAGCATTTTAGATTAAAGATTATGAAAAACACGTAGCAATTTATCAATAGAGAAAGGCAGCAAAGCGTCAGGAATCCCTCTTGTATCAAGTCCCTATATTCAGTAATTGATTCCTTTTATTACTCAATTGAGGGTTTCACTTCCCAAACCAACAATCAGAAGATATTTCAATTAAAACATATTAAATTCTAGGGTAATCGATGAATTACTTTCTCTATGTTAACAACACACCATGTTATCATTATGACCTATCTAACGTCGACAATATACCCACAGACAATACTGCAGTAGAAAATTAACTCATAAAATAACAATACCAGCCACAACTGGGTTCCTCAATCACACATAGAAAAAGCATGACTATTTCTATATAAAGATTCATAAAAAACAATCTCTGGATTATAATTAAAAGATAATAAAGAATAACAAGATATCAATATAAAAAACATGAATATAAGAAGTTAAATATAAAAGTTCATCCATAGCTTTGCCTAAGAGATTAGTTCTCCATAGAAGAAGGAAACATAGCCTGAAGAGATCAGAGAGACATCCTATATGGCCTGAAGCTTCCTCGTTCTTCTCTCTCAAATATGTGATTTAAACTATTTGTTGTGTATTTCTTCTGTTTCCTAGGGTTTTGAATGAGCTTGGGTATATATAGGGAAGTCCCAGAGTCCTTATACATGTAAAAAATGACTAAACTAAGTTTTTGGGCATCTGCCATGGCGCCGCGCGCCTAAAAGTGGCACTGCGGTGCCAAACTCTCCAGCATTAGGTATGTGCATGCATTCTAAGATCGCGTCGCGACGTCATGAAGTGGGCATCGCGACGCGTGGTAGTTTTTCTTGAATTATGCTATCTTCATTTATGCTCTTTTCGCGTGCTTCTGATGCATCCGTAAGGTCCCAAAACACGTACAATTGCTCCAAGATTCATGTTCCATTGCTTCTTAATAACAAAACATAAAATAAACTACAGTTACATTTAAATACTTGATACTAAAGCCGAATTAGTGATGTTTAAAATACATTTTCATGCACTTATCACAACCCAAACCAGCTTATTGCTAGTCCCTAGCAATTCAAGCGCAAAAAGAAAATTTGAACTAAAGTAAATTAAAAAAAAACAAAAAAAACTATCTAAGCCACTTTCGTAGGGATCACGATTGCATTTAGCGTATGCAATAAGCCTTTAAACCCCTAGGTGGCCCTAGTGGATGAGTTATAGTTTCGTGAGGGCTTATAGCGACGATACCCACAAACGCCATTCAAAACATATGCAATCATACAAATATAACAAAATGAAATAGTCCCAATAGTTACATATATTATTGTCCTCAAAGAATGCCTAGCAATGAAATCAGATAACATTCAAAGTACTCACTGCAACTCAAATCCAAGTCCTTGAATAAATCATATAAGCCAGACTCATAGTGTATGTGTGTAAAGGTTCATTCACAACTTGACTCTTAGGTAAGCCAACTCAATGATTTCGTTTAAAAATTGGGATTCGATGGGTCAAACCAATCTAGATAGTTTAAATGCGCTCTGTAATTGCCTTTCTGTGCTCAATATGGTATGATTTTTTAATTCTTTCAAAACCTTTTTTTTCAACACACCTACCCTTTAAGGTAGTATTTCTCCTCATGGTTGTCCTACCACTCGCCCATGGGTAGCTTCACGCTTATCGATTATAGGTGGTTTAATTTTTTTTTTCTTCCAAAAATTTATCTCTTTTTTTTTTCTTTTTATTTTTGACCATACCATACATCATAACACTAGCAAATCAAGATAGACATCTAAGTAAACAGTCATTCATCAGCAAATAATTTTTTAACTAGTCACTTTGTCAACTACTTAAGTTCTTACTGCTGAAAACCTATTGTGAAGTGCTTACGAGTCTAACCTAGATCAACTACTCAAGGCATCAGATAAAAGTAAATTAAAGAACTTATCGTTTCTAAGAGTTCATCCTAAAGCAAACAATACTCATCATTAGACTTATACTTTACTATTAAGGACTAAAAACTAATTTTTTTATAACAGGTATTATAGCTATATGCGTACACCCCCAAACTTAAAACTTGTATTGTCCTCAATGTAAGATAAATATAAAGAAACGGGAGGAAGGAAAACACTACCCTGCATGGAGTTGATCAGGCTCCTGCTGGTAAGACTTTGGTTGTGTAGGCCGTGGGTTGCGCTAATGCCTGCATACATACTCCTGCAAATAATAAACATGCAATTAGCACACAATAAAATAAAAATAAAGTCAAGAAAACAATAAAATAAAATAAATAAAATAAATGCAGATGCAAAGATTGCCTCCCCACCAGCGCTAAGTTTAACGTCTTCAGCCAGACGTAACCACCCAAGTGGCTATGGTGGCTTCCACGTAGTGGACCAAGAAGTCTCATGTTCTTTCTTTTTTGGTAGACAGTGGTGATTAAGACATGAAAAAGAGTTTTTTTTTTCTGGCTGTTGTATTTTATCCATGGATCCCCCAAGGTTTAATGATGGTTGAGATTTTAGATTGCACATAAGGAAAAGTTGGCTCAACCTCATTTTTAACTTCCCATGGATCATCTTCAAGTGAGCACTAACTCTCATTTTCATCTTTTTACGGTTCTTTGGGATCAGTTCCAATTCGGGAGGGTTAGATTCATGTTGTGTAGAGGCTGGTTCTGGTAAGACTGTGTCTATTAGCTATGTATAATGACACCCATCATCACCTCGTGGTTGTTTCTCAACATGAAAGATATTCACTTCTAGTGTCATATTTCCAAATGATAACTTCTTGAGACCGTTCCTGCAATCAATAAGGGCTTAGCTGTAGCAAGAAAAAAGGTATACCTAAGATGCGTGGAATGTTTGACTCAGTTTTAACCATAGACTTCGTATCTAAAATCATAAAATCAACAGGATATTAGAATTTATCTATTTATAGTAAAACATCCTCAAATACTCCCCGCGGTGTTCTGATAGAGCGATAAGCTAACTGTAAAATCACATATGTAGGTTTAATCTCTTCAAGTCCTAGTTGCATATATATAGAATATGGAATAAGATTAACACTAGCACCTAAATCTAGTAAAGCCTGACCAAACTCATATGTGCCAATTTGGCAAGCAATAGTGGGGTATCCCAGATCTTTGTATTTTGATGGGGCATTCTGGTCAATTACTGCACTTGCTTGTTTAGTCAAGAATGCAGTCTTCTTCACATAATGCTTTCTCTTCATGGTGCATAAATCATTCAAAACATTCGCATATGTGGGAACTTGTTTGATCACATGTAACAGAGGAAGGTTAATCTTTACTTGCTTTAAATGTTCTAGGATCTCACCATTAGGGTCCGTGGCTCTCGCAGTCGGCCTAAGAGCTTGAGGGAAAGGTACTCGAACTGGGATCTGCACCACTTGTTCTTCTTGGGGACTGTCTGCATTAATATCCGTGGTGTCACCTATAGTGCATGGAGTGTCCTGCTTGTTTATCTATTTACCACTCCGAGTGGTTATGACATTAACACCTTTTACATTAGATGCATCATGATCAGCCTGTGCCATGTGTTGTCCTCGTGGATTAGGTTGTGCCTGAGATGGAAACTTTCCTGGTTCTTGCATACTTAAATCATTAGTCAATATGGAGATTTGACTCTTAATATTCTTAGTTTCTTCAACTATTTGAGCTATCAATGACCCAAACCTTTGATTAGTTTTACTCTGGGCCTCTATAAATGAGTACACAGTGTCCTCTAAAGAATTTCTAGGATTGGTAGATGTGTTATACTAGGGAGCACTGTAACCTATAGGCTGTGGTGTTTGAGTGGGCTGTTGAGACGCATGTTTCCAACTGAAATTTGGGTGATTCCTCCAACTAGGATTGTAAGTGTCTGAATATGGTGTATAAGGTTTCTTGTACATCCCTACGGTATTGCATTGTTCCCCATATACTTCCCTCATCTCACCATATAAAGGACATTTTTGGGCTAGATGGTCACTCATTTTACACATAAAACACACGCCTTGGGGTTCTAACTGAGCTACTGCATGCATAGTCTTGCTATCTTGGGCTTTTAAAGCTTCAATGATATGATCCAGGATACCTTCCATAGGGTATCGATGACAGAGTTTAATTGGGGTTATTGTGGGTTAATTTGTATTCAATCTTCAAGTCCAAGACAACTTTTGTGGCCTTGGAATGGTTTTATTCCTTCAAAATCAATTTCGCGGTGCTTGGGGTTCTATCCGTTGCGAGGGGTTTGCTTGGCCTTAAACATCCAAGTGAGTTCCGCTTCATTATATCTCTCTAGTTAATAGCTCATCCTGTGCTTTAAAACTACCCTCTTCCCTAAAGTGGTGTATGCCTCTGCTAGAATGAATGGAACGTGTCCTATCAGTGCTATTCATGGCATTAGGTCTAGTCCAAATGTGAGATTTTTCGGCTAGGTCATTTAAATACTCCAATACTTAATCAGGGTCCTTTCGTATGAATCATCATTGCACATCGTCTCAATGAATTGGCGCTCCCTAGGGGTTAGACTGTCATAAAAGTAACTCACTAAATGCCAACTCTCATACCGATGGTGAGGACAACTATCTAACATCTCCTTAAACCTCTCCCAAGTTTGATAAAGGATTTCACTGTCTTTCTAGGAGAAAGTAGAGATCTATCTTTTCAAAGCATTAGTCTTATGGTGTGGGAAGTTTTTATTGAAAAATGCTTGTGCCATCTCACCCCATGATCCTATTGAACGAGGTCTCAAAGAATACAACCACCTTTTAGCTATATCCTTAAGGGCAAAAGGGAAGAACGTAAGTCTAATTGTATCTGTAGTCCCAAATCGGTCATGAAAGGTTTCTATAACCTCTTCAAACTCCCTAATATGCGCATAAGGGTTCTCATTCTCCAAACCATGAAAGGTTGGGAGATACTGTATCATTCCAGGTTTAAAGTCTATATGTGGTGCATTAGGGGGAAACATTATGCATGATGGTGTAGCTGTGCGAGTGGGATGAAGGTACTCCTCAAGAGTCCTAATGAATGGCCTCTCATAATCACTTATGTTGTGTGTGGTAGATGTAGATGGTGTGGCAAAAAGGTTGTCAAACAGACTTTCTAAATCTGAATCTTCCTCTTCAATTCTAACAAATCTACCAAAACGATCTGTAAGTCTAGGCATGCACTCAATTACAAGTAAAATAAGAAACATAAATAAAAATAATTGAAACTAAAATTAAAATCTAAACTAAGACTAAAACCAAAATAAAATAAATAAATAATAAAAAAAATAAAGATGGAACGAAGTTACCGTTTTGTTGTTGACTAAACAAACTTGCTCTTTTTGATTGCAAACCGTCTCCCCGGAAACGGCGCCAAAATTTAATTACGCCCAAAAAGTACTTGCGGTTATCACAATATAGTTGGGGTGTCGATTTCTCAGAGAGATGGTTATGAAGGAACTGAATCACGTATTATGAACGTTAGTAATAACTTAATTAAAGAACATGATTGAATTGGCAGTTTAGATTAAAGATTATGAAAAACACATAGCAATTTATCAATAGAGAAAGGCAGCAAAGAGTCAGGAATCCCTCTTGTATCAAGTCCCTATATTCAGTAATTGATTCCTTTTATTACTCAATTGAGGGTTTCACTTCCCAAACCAACAATCAGAAGATATTTCAATTAAAACATATTAAATTCTAGGGTAATCGATGAATTACTTTTTCTATGTTAACAGCACACCATGTTATCATTATGACCTATCTAACGTCGATAATATACCCACAGGCAATACTGCAGCAGAAGATTAACTCATAAAACAACAATACCAGTCATAACTGGGTTCCCCAATCACACATAGAAAAAAACATGACTATTCTTATATGAATATTCGTAAAACATAATCTCTGGATTATAATAAAAAGATAATAGAGAATAATAAGATATCAATTGTATTAAACATTGAAGATCATTCAGGAATCAAAAACATGAATATAAGAAGTTAAGTACAAGAGTTCATCCCTAGCTTTGCCTAGGATATTAGTTCTCCATAGAAGAAGGAAACATAGCCTGAAGAGATCGGAGAGACATCTTGTCTGGCCTGAAGCTTCCTCGTTCTTCTCTCTCAAATATGTGATTTAAACTCTTTGTTGTGGGTGTCGCGACACGTGGCAGTTTTTCTGGAATTATTCTTTATTCGTTTATGCTCTTCCCGTGTGCTTCCGATGCTTCCGTAAGGTCCCAAAACACGTACAATTACTCTAAGATCCTTGTTCCAATGCTTCCTAATAACGAAACATAAAATAAACTACAATTAAGATTAAATACTTGATACTAAAGCCGAATTAGTGATGTTTAAAGTACATTTTCATGCACTTATCATCGCTCATGAGAGATGAATAAATTTCCACAGGGTGAGTTTGTTCATCTCCAAGAGATGCATACTTCAATTCTTATGGCAAAGTCTTCAATTCCAAATTGGGTGATTCCTCTTGTTTTTCTTCTTCCAGTGTTCATAGCTCATCAAGATTTTGCTTCTCTCCATCATCTTCCAGTACCTGTGTAGAATCAAAAATCATTAGGAATATCCAAATCTAATTATGTATTTGATTCAAGAAAATTAGTTGTATAAATTTTCGTAAGATCAGATAAACTCCCTTGAATATATTCACCTACTATTGGTTCAATTATTTCTATGCTCTCGTCTTCACTGTCATCATCGTATGGTTGTTTGCACATGTTAAAAATATTAAGCTTCAATTTCATATTGCCAAACGATAAATTCATAATTCTATTCCTGCAATTAATTAAAGTATTAAATGTTGCTAAAAATGGACGACCAAGTATTACAGGAATTGGCTTATAACTGTCAGCTACATATTGTGTTTCCAAGACAATAAAATCCACAGGATATATGAATTTATCGACTTGTATTAACACGTCTTCCACAATTCTTTTCAGTACATTGACTGATCTATCGACAAGTAAAAGAGTAGTAGAGGTTGGTTTTAACTCGTCAATATTAAGTTGTTAATAAACCGAAAATGGAAGAAAATCGACACTAGCTCCAAGATCAAGCAAAACATGTTCAATTTTTTGATTTCCAATAATAAATTAAATAGTTGAACAACCAGGGTCCTTGTATTTTAGTGCATTATTGGTTGAGAGAATAGAACTTACCTGTTCAGCTAGAAAAGATTTCTTTCTTACTTGATGTTTTATTTTAATGGTGCATAAGTCCTTCAGAAATTTAACATAAGATGATATATCTTGGATGGCATCTAACAAAGGAATATTGACCTTTACCTGTTTGAATATTTCATATATCTCTGGGGAATGGTTCAATTTCTTTATTTTTAATGCCTGTGGAAATGGAGGTGCATGAAAGAAATTGTTATATGACAGGTAATGGTTCATCAACCCATTCCTTACCCTCTGAATCTGATTTATTTTCAATTTCACAAGGTTCAAGAATAAGTCTGTGGATGACCTTACCACTGTGAAAAGTAATAAGGTTATGCAGGAAACTTTCCTTTCTCATTAATGGACAATGCAGATGTGATTTTGGAGAATATATCTTTCAGATCAATCAATGTTTGCACATTTTGGTTATTGATGACTTCCTATTTCTTAATGAATGCATCCAAGGTATCCTCAAGGGTTTTCCTAGGTGGTGGGACATATGGTGCATAATTATGGGAATTTCAGAAATTCTGGTGTACCTGGGGAGGTTGTTGCGATGATTATGCTTCAGTATCATTCCTCCAATTGAAGTTTGAATGGTTTCTCCAAATAGAATTATAGATTTAGGAGTATAGGTTTGGATTTGGTCTATTGAAAGTGTTTATGGAATTGACTTGGTCATGAAGACATTCTTGCAGGGCTGGCAAGGTTGGGCAAACTTGTGTGACATGTTCATTTGAATTACAGATTTGACACGTGACTTTTTGAACTGACTTGACATGATCATTCATCCTCATTTCTAATGCCTCAAATTTTTTAGCAAGAGATGCATATTTAGCAGAAAGGTCATGATCTTCCCTAAGGTTAAACATACCTCTACCATATGACTGTGATTTTACAGACGACTCATAAGTGCCAACTGTGTCCCATTGTTGTGCATTCTCTGCTATGTGTTCAAGGTAATCTAGTGTATCTTTGGGATTTTTATCCCTAAATTCATCGTTACACATCATTTCCACTACTTGTCTACTTTAGGGTGTTAAACCCTCGCAGAAGTAGGCAACCAGCCTCCATGTTTCAAACCTGTGATGTGGACAAACATTCAACATCTCTTTAAATCTCTCCCAGTATTGGTAAAGTGTTTCCCCTACTCTTGTGTGAAGGTTGTTATTCTCCTCTTAAAGGAGTTTGTCATGTGAGGGGGAAATAATTTTTTCAGAAATTGTTCTTGTAAAATATCTCATGTTATGATGGATCCCGACTTAAGGTTATGCAGCCAAATTTTAGCTTTATCCTTTAAAGAAAAGGGAAAAAGCTTGAATCAAATTATATTCATGCTGCAATTTTAGTTTGTGCAAGTGTTACATACTTCTTCAAATTCCCTTAAATGCTGATAAGGATTTTCTGATTCTAGACCGTGGAATGTGGGTAAAAGTTGGATGACACCTGACTTAAAATTGATACGTGCTGTATCCGGGGGAAAAACAATGCAAGATGGTGATCCTGTCCTACCAGGATTCATGAATTGTCTGAGTGTCCTAGGATGATTAAGATCGCCATGTTGAGACTCATTTTTATCCTGATCAACTGGGTTTTCAACTCGAGCAGATGTATTTTCATTTTGATTCTCGGTCATTTTGACAGACGATGAAGGTGATATAGACTTTCTATTTAATCTACCGCTAGATGATCGAGACTAGCGTTTCATATAATTTAAATGCAAATTATATGCTAAAATTTAAAAATACAAACACAATACTTACAAAAAGAAGATAATAAACAAGTGGGAAATATATATATATATAGAAGAAAAAAAAAGAAATTATCGATGATGAATATGGCGTGATAGTAATGTAAATTTACTTGAAAATGAAATCAAAATTAATCAAGAAATGTGGATGTCACGTTACATCATTACATGAATTTAATAAATATGCAAGTGGATTAATAATAATAATAATAATAATAAACAAAAAGAAATAAAAAAATAAAAAACAAAAAACAAATAAAACATTATATATACTCACGCGCAAGTCTAAAGAAAATAAAAAAAAATATCAATAAGATGTGGTACCAATAGGTTGATTTACAAAATAGAAAAAAAATACAAAGATATCAAATTATTATTCTATCTACTAAATTATATTCCCTGGCAAAGGCGCCAAAAACTTGATACGCTCAAAAAGTGGTTCTTTACTCCCAAATATAAGAGTGTCGAAGTTATAAAATAACCCGGTTGTAGGCACTGCATTTTTGCATATAAATCCCGATGATGAGTCTCATTTGGAGGCACTACCTTTTAAGTCGCGGAAGCCGCGGGAAACGGACGTCGGAAGGGAAAAGATGGAAATCAGTACTTTGTCGAATTTGACTCGCTTGTTTAGCTTCGGGCTCGCTGGTGGACCTTTGTTTTGAAGCACCTTTAGCCTAAAAAACCCGCAAACACTTAACCTTAGCCCAAAACCCCACATCTAGCCCACACACACACCAAGCCCACCATCAAAAGCCAACCAAACCCACCAAGCCTTGGCCCACACGCCCAAGCCTTGGCCTACACGCCCAAGCCCACTTAAGACACATCCAAATTAATTAAATATATATTTAACACATGTGTAATTAAATAAAACAAATAAAATCTAAATAATCACCTACCAAAATAATAAAAATACTTACACAAATTAAAGAAATTGCATGCCTAATCAATACAAATCAAATATATTAGCTTCCTAATTTGAACCAATCTTGTCTCCAATCAATCTTAGATTTTCCTTACATGACACTAAATCATATCCCTTTTTAATTAGCCGAATCCCTTTCCTTGTCAAGCCTAGCCTTTGTCTATATAAGAAACCCAAAACCAAGACATTCCTCCGGCTCTCACTCACGGCAAAACCACAACAAAAATAAATCCTAAGAACCGCACACCTCTCTCTCTCGCTCATCTTTCTTTCTCTCATTCACCAAACACAAAACAAATAAACAAACCCTTAACAGCCACCTAACCCTCACGTTGCACCCCACTCACGCACTCACAAAACACACATACACGCCTCACTTGACACGTCCAACACCACGACCTCATCACTCAAAGTAGCCCACTCACGCACGCACATTGCCCTTTTTTCACTGACCTGCCCTCTCATCCAGCCTTCAACGCAACAAATCCTCACCACAAAGCCAGCAGCCCCTGCCTCACGTTGCAATAAACACATACCTTACACGCCACTGCCTCACACTCACTTCACGTGGACCAAACCACAGCCATCCATTGCCGAGAGAACCCTCCACAAAACAACCCCTAAACTACCCTGAAATAGTCCCCAAAAACCACCCTAAAACAGTGAGCAAACAACCCCAAAAAAATCGCCAAAACAGTCCCCGGAACACCCAAAACAATAGCCTAAAACACCAAGAGCAGTGACCAAAATACAGCAGGAAAACACCGCGAAAACAGCAGTAAAACAGAGTGAAAACAACGGCTAAAACAGTGAAACAGTGAGCAAAAACATTGAACCAGTGAACCGGAAGAGTTGCAGAGTATTAGCCTTCCGACGGACTTGGAACGCGCTTCCGAAAACCGATATAAAAGGTTAGACCTGAGGGTACTTTTTCTATTTATTTTCATCTATCTTTTAATTGTTTTATTTACTTTCATCGCATGAGAGTCGTCTATTGATGCATGATTGTGGCCCTTGAATAAATGAAAAATGTATGTATTGTGGAATAATGCATGATTGTGGCCCTTGGATAAAATGAAAAATGTGTCGCCTCTCGTGGTATATAGGATGGAAACCCGGACATAAATTTCATAGCCGATTTCGAATGGACGGTAGTATGATCTGTACTCGGGATACAACTCCACGTACCACTTGAGTAAACGGCGCATATTTCATTTTATGTTGTTTTGATTTGTTTATTATTCGCTACTTGATTTCTGCATGTTATTTGTTTATATAATGATGTGATCGAGCGCATGGGCTTAGTAAGTTGGATTAAAGGTCCCCTATTTTGAGGGGTTAAAATCCTTTACCACGATGCTTTGCCGCGCCGGTTGATGTATATTCGGTTGAATGTGAGATGTGTTCAATCGGGTATACGAAGTCCGATATTGTTGTCTTTATTTTTTATATGCATGATGTGATCGAGCGCATGGGTTTAGTAAGTTGGATTAAAGGTCCATTATTTTGAGGGGTTAAAATCCTTTACCACGATGCTTTGCCGCGCCGGTTGATGTATATTCGGTTGAATGTAAGATGTGTTCAATCGGGTATACGAAGTCCGATATTATTGTCTTTATTTTTTATATGCATTATGTGATCGAGCGCATGGGTTTAGTAAGTTGGATTAAAGGTCCCCTATTTTGAGGGGTTAAAACCCTTTACCACGATGCTTTACCGCGCCGATTGATGTATATTCGGTTGAATGTAAGATGTGTTCAATCGGGTATACGAAGTCCGATATTATTGTCTTTATTTTTTATATGCATTATGTGATCGAGCGCATGGGTTTAGTAAGTTGGATTAAAGGTCCCCTATTTTGAGGGGTTAAAACCTTTTACCACGATTTTTTGCCGCGCTGGTTGATGTATATTCGGTTGAATGTAAGATGTGTTCAATCGGGTATACGAAGTCCGATATGTCTTTTTTTTTATATGCATGATGTGATCGAGCGCATGGGCTTAGTAAGTTGGATTAAAGGTCCCTTATTCTGAGGGGTTAAAATCCTTTACCACGATGCTTTACTGCGCCGGTTAATGTATATTCGGTTGAATGTAAGATGTGTTCAATCGGGTGTACGAAGTCCGATATTGTTGTCTTTATCTTTGTACGCATTGTAATGAAAAGCTCCATTTGGGGGAAGAAAATCCTAAAAGGCTACCTTTACCACGATATTTTCCGCGTCTTTCATGTATTGATTGCATCATCTATCCTTGTCTTGGCTCGATCTATTATCATTGGTGTACCCATGTCATGATAGCATTTGGGCATTATTTCTCGTGGTATATAGGATGAAAACCCAGACATAAATTTCATAGTCGATTCCGAATGGACGGTAGTATGATATGTACTCGGGATACAATTCCACGTACCACTTGGAAAAAGGCCCACGCACGTGTGTGTCAATTCTAGATATCTTTTCTGCATCACATCACGACATGTCTATTTTAGCGTATAGTTGTCTCTTTTTACCTTATGCATTTGTATTACCTCTTCAGTTATCTATTTCCATTATGCGCTTAATTATCTTTCCTTAATATGCATGCTTGTAAGAATGTTATTTGTTTGCGCTTCTGTGTCTACCAATTTGAAATTGTATGCTTTCCGTATGTCAATTTATCTTTATGCATGAATTCGGACATAGATTATATGCAAATAGGTTGTATGCAAATATGAAAATGTGTTATATGTAAACTTAGATATGAGCTTTGTACCTATGCATGCAAACTTAGGAGTAAATTATCCTTGGAAATATGTTGCTTAGGCTTGGTAAGATTATTGCACAAATCATTTTATTACAAGTGGCATAACTAAGGGAACATTCCGAACCCAACGGTTTGAGGTCTTCCCTTGCGAGGGGTGAGTGCGGCCTTAAATCTTTGTCCCGGTTCACACCGGGTGGCGACTCCATTATTCTCCGGTTTAGTCCCCAGCGGGCTACTCCGTACTCCCAATCGGGCCGCGAGCCCGGAACAGCATGCGTCGCCCAGTTTCTGTGTTCCCACACCGGTAAGTCCGGGGTCGATCCACAAGGAATAGATTTAGTAAAGTAAAATAATAATTCGAGTAAAAAATAAAAAGACTGAATTGCTTGAAGTGATTGAAGAATTTTAAATTGGACTGCAACAATAAAATAAAACACCGGGGTTAGAGGATACACTTTTAATATTTCAAATATAAAAATCTCATTTTTTATTATATATAAATTGTCATTATTACCCAATTAATTTATTTCAAGAATTAATTATGTCAAAACATATAAAATCAGCCATAAAGGTGGTGATAACTTTTGTCTATAACAAGTCCAATTAGGTACTAAATTATGCCAAATAAATAAATAACAAGTTTAGTTAGGTACTAAATTATGCCAAATAAATAAAACCATCCATTTAAGCAGTAACAAAGTTTGTCAATAATTAATCCAGATTTAAATTATGTATTAATCATTAGATTATAATTTATATATTATAATATAAGTGAGATTAAACTATATTTTCATATTAAAAGCTTCACTCTTTACCCCAGCAAAAAGAAATTAGCTACTCATAATTTGAATAAAAACAAACATAATTTTAATACTGAAAGAAAAAAAATTACAAGAAAGGTTTAAGAAAATAAAACACATAAGAGTTAGAAACCCACAATTTTTTAGAGAAAACTATAGAAATAGAGGTGTTCGCACCTCTTGAAAAAAAAATTACAATTCAATTGTAATTGCCTCCACCAAACATGGAGTTATGACAAACCACCGATTTTTTTTTTTGATTTGACAATGACTTTTACATATAACACACTTTGGCTTTTTCGTCAATTTATGTAACTTCCCCGATCTGGTAGATGCTACCGGCAGGGAATAGGTCGTACTATTCCCATGAGCCTCTGTCTTTTTAACTATAAACTACACTATTACTCTTTTCTCAATCAAAATCTTAAGTATGGGACCAATGCCCAAACTCAACAACATGAAATACAAACTCAGTATTAATTACTATATACTTATTAACACTTGCTTTTACAATGACTGTCACACAACCAAAGACTAATACATGACTTCTATTTAACTCTGACTGGACTCCCACTCTCTCTAACTTGAACTGGTGGACTCCATACCCTAGTGACTGCATCAATATCCATCCTCCCGAGCTCGTTCTCCGAGAATACCTGTAAAATAAGAAAACTAGTAGTGGAGGGTTAGACCGTTATACGATCTAAGTGAGTGGGCGAAAACTGATATACTATTATAAAATATTTGGTTCTAAAACCAAAGTTCAAGAAATAGTTTTATACGAAAAATTTTTTTTTTTTGGGTTTGAAAACTCTGGGCTTCTTTATGAAAATCTCTTCTGAACTCTTTCTGTAAAACTTATCTTTTCTGAACGTTTCTTATAAAACTGATGTTTTCTGAAAACTTTCTTTTCCAAAAACTTTTCTGAAAACTATTCTGAAATCTATGTCGGTCTCTGAAAACCTGACGTATGAGGGCGTTACGTATCACTGTCCTCCCATATGCCTAACTAGAGCCAGGAATGCAAATCCATGACTTTGGGGCGTTACATATCGCTGTCCCCAAAACATACCACTATTATCCCTGAAACTAGTGGTCTTGGGGTGTTACATATCATCGTCCCCAAGCCACTGAACTAGAACTGAGGGTGCGGATCTATGCTACCCTCTAAGCTCTGAAGCTAGGATCTAGGGGCATCTCTCATCCCTAGTCCTGAACTAGGATATGGGGGCGTTACATATCGCCGTCCCCCCAATCCTCTACATGTGCACATGTCATTCGTAAATTTCATGGTTGTAACAGTTACATACTGAGGTGGGTTTTCCCCCTATGCCTCAAAAATCATAAAATCATGCTTTGAAAACTTTTCTATCTCAAGCATAATTTTAAAACATAAATTTATGTGTAATAACTGTAATAAAAATCGACTAACGCCCTAAAACGTAAAAATAAGTCTGATACGAAAAATAACAAAATGAAAGTCAATTTAAAAAGGAGAGTGTCCACTCACTGGTTGGAATCTGGCTGGCATTACTCGATTGCTAAGAAAACTCCGGTTCCTGGGATGATCTACATTTGATAGACTGGATTAGAATTGGACTAAGAAACGTATTACGGAATCAGGCTAAAATTTGCTTATTCAAGTAAGCGCTATCACTCTGAGGGTATCGTACTTATATCAGGATGTATATATACACACGAGTTGATACGAGACTATTAGGGTGGCCTCCAACTTGTTCGGGTGAAGCTGAGATGGTTTGAAACTAATTTGGGGAAATTTTTGACCACGCACCATTCCAGAAACATACCCAAAACATTCCCAGTACCCCCATATATTCCACACAAGCAAATTGCCTCATAATTATCCAAAACACCATAAATAACATTCTCAACATTTACTCACATCCATTCAATATACTCTATTAGTTTATAACCAAACTTTAACAATTTGGGGATTTTTCACAATCACCATTTTTTGACACAATTATCACTCATTCATCATCACATTCAAGTTATCAACATACTATAATTATCAAAACATCAAAACTCAATATACAACAATTTAGGTCAAAATTATTTTCTTACCTTGAATCATATTCCACCTTCACAACTAGAGCTTCCATGCTTTCTTTTATCTTCCTAGACTTGATTTGGGTAGAAATATTCCACTTCTTTCTAGTTTCTTCTTCTTCTTCTTCTTCTTCTTCTTCTATTTCTTCTTCTTCTTCTCCTCTTCTTTTCCATGTTTGTCTTTCTTCTTTCTCTATTCCAATTTTGGTAAAACTTGAATAGTTTTCCTTTTTATACAAGGGATCTATTTGTAATTTAATGAAGAAAACTTTGGAAATTTTGAGAAATTTTGAGACTTTTCTAGATGAGTCCACATGCACTATTCATCCAGAATTTTGACCTATGTTTTTGGCTTGCTTTTGTTTCGAATTTGGAAAAATGTTCTACGCGAAAGGTGTAGATCTCGATCTCAGCTTTCCGACGATATAAAATTCATAAAATCAGAGTTCGTATGAGAAAGTTACGGCCCAAATACCAAGGGCTATCCGAAGTGGAACATCGCAGCATGTAATAGCGGATTCTCGAAAAATTTACTGATATATCCCAAAGTCGTCTCTCGAGGGTACTGTTTCCAAACATGATTTATATTATGCGACACTCATCCCACAGTGTAACCGTAGTTTAGATTTCTGGTTGTTACAAATTCTCCCCCCTTAAATAGGATTCGTCCTCGAATCCTCTTTAAACTTGGGATCTTACCATAGCTAAACCACCAGCTTTAACTAATTATATACCCATCGCCTTTGTTTCATTAACTGCACTTCTTGACAATTTTCAATGTGCTATCATTACACTACAGGACAATGTGATGATCATGGTGAACCTAGAATGCCATGACTTGGAAGTCGTAACTAGGGCTATACACTAGTTTTCTATGTGAACTCTTACTTTGCTGTAACTATTATGTATCATCGAGGATTCTTTTTGACTTAATAACGAAGGTCTTTGTCTGGTTAATCATTTACCACTTGATTAGTAAGCATATGAGATTCTCCATCATTCTTAATATCTAACTCATGTATCGTACCTTTTGTCATACTCAACAATCATTTGACTCGATCGGGTTCTTTTTAGCTAGTACCTTTAACTCTTACTAGAAATACTGGTGTCTCCACGGTTAGGCTTCACATGTTCCCTTTTCCGAAATCAATAAGTTTACATGAGTGATCCTTGTCATTATTAACAATGCTTGTACTCGATACTTCTTTTGCACCATTTGTTCAACTAGATCTTAATATCATTTCTTATATCTTAGCTACTTAAATCTCTATATCCTCATTGCATGGCTTCAATTGCTTATGAGCTTCTCTCCTCAAGTTCCAATATCTCTACTTATCTATGGGGGCCTATGGCTTTATAACTTACTGATATTGTCTACTGATGCC
Organism: Zanthoxylum bungeanum; assembly: GCA_019454045.1. NCBI lineage: Eukaryota > Viridiplantae > Streptophyta > Magnoliopsida > Sapindales > Rutaceae > Zanthoxylum > Zanthoxylum bungeanum. The sequence goes on from SKCR01041542.1 coordinate 55,395, forward strand.
ATTTGTACTTAAAATATTGCTTCTGGGTAGTTTCCTAGTAGTCATCCTTAATTGGTTAAAGATTTAGGCTTAATTGTATGCACATTGGTGCTTAATAAATCGCATTCCCTGCTATTAACATCGACGCTGGCAATTTGGTCCTGGCTAAAGTTCATACTATTTTGTACTTTACTTTCATTGTTACTATAAATTTGGTTGCTCTTCCTTCACACCAACTCATTTTCCATACCTGGTTGCATGCTAGGATACCCCTATTTATGGTTTACCATATTGTAGTAAACTTATTTTCTCAGTTCTGTACTACACTTCTGCCAAACCACCCATACCCATGACTAAGGCTATCCCAAACTTGTGGTGGTTGGTCAACCTAGACTAGGGCTGGGCATCCGTATATATTACGTGAACTAAAACGTAATGGGTCTTTGGTTTCATTCCGATACTAAGAATCCTCAATGCTTACTTAGTATTCTCTCTTACTGTCGTTGCACTTTGACAGTTTCACTGCCAAACCTTTTACTTGCTGGCCTTTTTGTCTGCTTTCGTTCTCTGTTCTGTACATGAAACTTATGTGGTCTACATCTCTGTCTCATAATCCGAAGGATATCACCTCTCACATGTTCCTAGTCATGTTTAACATTGTTTCTCTTACATCATTGTCACTGCTTAACTAGTACTTCCTCTATTCATTACTTCATCTAATAACTTCTCTTCTAGATCTCTCACTTAGAGCTATTTCTTTTCTATTATGTTCTGGTACTGTATTTAAAGGTTTTATGTTTTGGTCTTTTATCATTATACTTTCACTTGTTCTGGGAGTATCTTAAAGCCACCCTCAAGGTCCATCTCTTGCTACTATTGTCTAACGAGGGTTGGGAGGGTGGGGATTGTCCCGAAGTTTTCTGGTGGTGGTGTTCTCACTAGCTACATGTATTGCAGTTGCTTATGCTGCTCATCTATAAGCTTATGAATTTATTGTTGACATGTCTGGTGTTGGCTTCCTCACTAGGGTACTACTACTAGGAACTATCTGAATTTCATGTTTCAACTTTACTACTAATTCGATATCCAATTATCGATGATACCACCTCTTATTGTGAACCTCCGTAAGGTTCATACTTCTCTCAAACTCCTAACGTACTCCTTCTGTTATTCTTTCTTACAAGTTTTTCTATATTACTTGACTTTCTTACTCATCTATTTCCTTGAACTCCTTATTGTTAGACAGTTATGACCCTAGCGTCACTATTTTGTAAATGATATTGTATTATTGTACAAAATTAACTATGTAGTAATGAAATTGCCTTTTACCGTTTGCAATTTATTTACTTTGATATAAATGGTAAGAGTCCTATGATTAGTTCCGGATTGTGATGATATGAGACGGTATCAATCCATAAAGGTTTAATCATTAAATATCCCTAGTCGTAGTATTATCGAGATTGGACATCGATAATGCGGAATAGACTAATACTGCACTTGTGCATGTTGTGAGGGCACAACCGCATAGTTCTCATATATTTAAGTATAGGATACTTATGCAAGTGCGGTAGGAGGTTGTGTTTTACCGATGGTACGGAAAACAGCTTCGCTCTGGATAGACCCCGCGGAATCCCATTGGTAGTATGTCTGCGTGTCTATGGGAGTCCGCTTCAGGGTAGGTGCATATGATCTTAACCTGAGACTTGCATCGCTAGTACTTACGAATCGGTAAACTTTAGTTTTGGTGGTCCAGGGCTTTAACGGGTTCTGTGTACACCTCTTCTGGGTTTATCGAGAATCGTAGTGTATTGGGTGTGATGTCAAGATGGAAGTATCACTTCAGACATATGGAGATGATGATCGCGAGGGATACAGAACTAGTACTCTATAATGGTTGCAACCATCGGGATAATATGACTAGGTCAGGATTATCCGATTTAAAGAGACTGGTTGCTTGATGTCCGATATGTGTATCGTACGGGGCAGACACATCTCCAGCCCCAGGCCTTACATGTGATCATCAGATACTGGTTCGATATACCTATACTACGGTATACTAACGCCTGTTAAAGATCTTATATTCCAATAAGAATATTTCTGGAGAATTGGGTAGGCATGGCGTTTTGCTAGAGGCTAACCTTGTCTTGTAAATCGGTAAAAACGTAGTACTTGGTACGTACGTATTCAGATAATCTGACGGCCGTATTTACTGCCAACATATCCAGGGATCTCTTGGGTCGCTTCCCGAAGATTCACCAATGACGTATGATTCAAACTCGTTAATCTTGGATTAATTACGGAGAGACTTTATCTTGGATAAAGTACTATACAAGAGAGAGAACGATTAATTTGGAATTAATCGTAAAATTATTATATTCGATATAATAATCGAAATTCGATTTCGACGCGGAAATTAAAATTAGATTTTAATTCGGGCAAACGAGTTAATTTAGAATTAATTGTTAGCGACGTAAATAATAATTCGCTAGGCGCAATTATTTATTTAAATTCGATTTAATTAAACGTCGCGACGTAAGTTCGGTATTTCGGAAATATCGAACCCGAACGCGTGAGTGCACGTGGGCCCACTTTCATTTGGAAACGTGTGGGGCCCACATGACACATGTCATTATATGCATTATTTAATTGTTAATACATTGCATGGTGATAGTGTACAATACACTCAATGTTTTGCATGGAGTTTGAGTGTTTGACACTCTAAGCCATTGCATGATTTGTGTCATAAGTTTATTATTAATTTAATAAATATTATGGCATAAATATAAATTGATTTTGTAACAAAAATCATAATACTCCTCTCTCTCACATTGCCGAAAAACAGATGCAGTTTTGGGCTCTCCATTTCTTCAATTTTTTGGCAAGATTTGAAGAAGTTGTGCATTCAAAATCACACAACAAAGGCTAGCACCTTCAAGGGATCATACATAGGTGATATGGGAAACTAATCTTGAGCTTGGAAGGATCAAATTCGACTTGGAGTCCCTCTTTTCTTTTTGGCCGAGAGCTTCACTGCACAAGGGAGGAATTTCGCATCATCTTAGCATCCATTTTCAAGTATTATGAGTATGATTCCGCCATACTTCAATTAATTCATTCATGTATTTATATATTTTGCTTGTTCTTGTTGATCTTGGGGCTTGGTATTATTCCAACAATGGTATCATTGAGCTTAAAGAGCATGCAAATATATTAGGATGTTATTTGGGGGAAATTGTATGAAGCATGATTTGATGAGTTTGCTTGATTAAATATGCTTAGATGTATGTTATTTAGATTATACATCATCAATTTCATGGAAAATAAATTGGATTAATTTTTCCAACCCAAATGAGGCTTGGCCGAATACATGCAAGCATATGGACTAGATGATTTTTTAATTTTAAGACATTAGATGACTTGAAACAATATGGAATAATGATTTGTAACTCGATTGGATTAAAAACGAAATCGGAACCATTTTAATCACCTTGGCCGAATGCTTGATGGAGGATTAGGGACTTGATTTTTTGATTAAATAATGTTGGACATATATTTAAGATAAAAATATGATTAATGGATTAATTTGATATTTTGGGAATATTGATTTAAAGGATTAATCATGATAATACACTTAATTAATTAAGTTATAAAATTTGGAATTTTAAAATTTGGTTAGTTGGGCTTAATTTTGAATTGGGCCTAAAACTATTATATTTGGACATAATGGGCTTGGTTGGGCCAAGTAGATTTGGACCATTTGGATTGGATCCAAAATGGGCCTAAATCACACCATTTAAGCCCAAATGTAATAAATGGGCTTTTATGTTTAATTGGGCCTTATGGGCTTGATATTGATTTTATGGCATATGAGGGTGATTCCTTATTGGGCTTGGTAATTGGGTTTGACCCATACATTGACCAAAACCCAAGCCTAAAGAAATCAATTGAAAGCCCATCGGACTTTAATTAAACTGACATTAGATGTTAGTTGGGCTTT